>RANZ01000856.1:0-10663 GCA_009805285.1 Neurospora terricola FGSC 1889 | reverse complement strand
GGGCATTCCAATCCTTGATGATGCCGGTAAGCCAGCGAAGATGAATAAAGTCGAAGTAGTTCTCTTGATAGGTCCACTCCTTAGTTGCGTCATTGATCTCGAAGCAGGCGTTTGGAGGTACCCAGGTAGGTTGAATGGGGGAAATGTCGGTGCCAATTACGTTGCAATTGGGATGATCGTCCGCAAAGTCACTATTATATGAAAATGAGATATTAGCAATCGAAGATCGACCCAGGAATCTAACATATCAATCTTACATAGCCCAGACTCCTACACGTAAAGATAGTCAGTAAAATTGAATAAAGGGGAGAGATGGCGGTCCAGGTTGATCAGCTTACCAGTGCCGGTACCGATATCAATAGCATTCCTAATCTCCTTCTCATTGAGCGGGGACGTATACAGCTTTCCATCGAACAACATAACCAAAGCCGCGTGCATGATATCCAACAACTCATTTGCCTTGGCATCATTAGGGCCCCTGAATGGTGTATATGGACCAGCAATTAGTTTAACTCCACAACATCAACGGGTACAGCACTCGTCTTGCTAATGGTTTCCAATACAGACGTACCAATACTCCGTGTCAGTCACAGAATCGCTGTGGTAGGTCCGTCCCAGGACATTACGGTAGTACAAGATGCTGGAAGAGATCGAGGCGGTCGAACTCTCAGCGTACTCACTTCCCAGGGTCGAGTCATTGTCCTCATCTAGCTCCTGTACGTGTACGAGACTTTTTATTAGCATCCGCCATTCTCAAAATGATAGATGGAAACGCTGTGATCATGGATGTCTCATTCGTTGACGATCAATCTAGCTCACTCGCTAAGAGAAGAGGAGAAGAGAGTCGTCGGACGAAGTGAGGGAAACCTGTTCTTATGTAGGGCAATGGGCATGCGTCCGTCAGACGCAAATGCTGCCACTGCCTAACACGTAGGATCTGGGCAGGCGAGACCGCCAGGAGCTCCTGCATGACAAACGCCTGGTTGAAATCGAAAAGAGGATGCATATGTAGATGAAACGAACCTGCTGGCCCCAATGGGCACCGGACAAAAGACCAACAGGCTCCGAAGACTCATTGCCCACTGGAGACGTGGGAGCAGGCGTGGGCGACTTCGCGGGACCGGGTGTGGGCGACTTGTTTCCCGCTGGGGACGCGGGACCAGGTGTGGGCGACTTCTCCTTCCCCTTTGGCGACTTTGCCTCAGGTGCTGGTGACTGTGCCTTTTTGAAAGGGAAACTCATCGTCGCGGATGGATATTGAAAGAGTTGAAAGATGGGTCAGTGAACTGCAGAGGTTGGCTAAAGTCGATGCTTGGTGTTTTCGCGTGCCAGCGGCCCAATATATAGGATTTCTCGTCACCTAGTTACCCCTCCTCGAAAAAGAGTCTTTCCGAGGCTGCTATTGCATAGAGCGGTCAAGAGTGAAGGTAACCTCCTTCCTTTCGAACTGTGTGCTTTGGTCACCTCTTAGGTCACATTCGTGCTTGCTTGCTAGCGACCTTTCGGTACCTTTTGGACTAACAGCAAGCACGCAGCCATGCGGTTACAGCCAAAATTCAGTGTTACTTGTCAAGTAATTTCATGTACCGTGACGGTGGGATTTTGCTGAATCAAGGATTCCATTGGCTGCAATCCATACCAGCTACCGAGGTGGTGGAAAAACACAGTGAATGGGCGAGTTGGCAAACGTTGCAATACGCACCAGCTCCCACAGGAGGCTGGAGAGCAAGACGAGAAGATCAGGCGTGAACAAGAAAAGACGCTGCAAGGAGCACGGCCGCGACCACGTCTAGAATCCAAAAAAAAAAAGCAAAACATTATCTTCTGTTATCTTACCAACGATCATGGCACCAACCTTCACTCCTCCGCAGAAATTGTTACCATGCTATCAGCCACTCAGCAGTATTTGCAGCAATGCAGATAAGCATATATCTCATTCAACAAATTCATCCCGATTTCGACCGGGCACTCCATCTTTTCTGACCCAACCAACTTCAGTGAGAGAGCCATCCCAACGAGCAATGAATGATAATAAACATGGTAGTGTAGGTCTGGTTGACGACGTGCTGGGTTTGTCACTAGGAGAAGCGTTAGTTCATTCGAAGGCCAACCGGATTGTGTAGATGGACTTGACATCTGAATGGGTAATATATATGCCATTATTCCTACGTAGCTTTGATGAAGTGTGCTTATATTAGTTTGATGGTGCACGGCTTGCAATCAGAGAGTATGTCCTTGAGCCGCTCGTATATTGCGCCAGTTCCCACTCGAGTATAGCCATCGTCGGGGTTCATTCCCTCTCTGAGAATAGGACCGAGTGAATCTCTATAACTTTCAATTAATAGAAAATAGAGTTTACACTGGCTAGAGGTAAGTAAGTAAAAAATGCCCGGTGCATCCAGGCTGACTGTCCCGACTGAAACGCCATTCCTCATCAGGCTTCGATCATCTGTGAAGGCATGTGAGCTTGTAATCTGATCGCCAACATCAACGCCAACCAGCAGAGCACTGCTAAGAACAAGGGCTCCATATTCAAGCGGACCATATGGCCGAGCTAGAAGAACGTTCAGTACGACAAGTCAGCCTTTAGAGGTACCTGTACCTTACCTTTCCCGAGTATCCCCATAGTGCTCCGGAACTCGTGCTGAACCAGATTCTAGCACCTGTTGAGTGCTCTCTGAATTTCCGTACATAGATCCCTTCTCTACGTTAGGATCACCGAGTGGAAGGTGTGCCTAGGCATTGTAGGCCGACGTTGGGGTTCGAAAAAGAGAAAGAGGCATACCTGCCCCAAAAAGAAATGCAAAAAGGATCTCATGAGTGTTCATGACGAAGATGAGTGTAGCTTTGCGGTTCATATACTTCCGTCCGCCGGTGCTCAGCTTCGTAGGCTTAGAGATCAAATAATTCCGCTATTCCCCGGAGAAGCCACTGAGCGCTCCATGTGAAATGTCTGCGATGAAGTTACCAAGAAAGGTAGGTGGGCTTGACGGCAGCATGCCGATACGGAAATCGATCGTGGTATTGAAGAGCACAGCAAATCTGGACACCAAGTGCCTCAAAAAAAAAACATTTGGGTATAATACTGTCGGGAAAGGAGGAGGAGGCGAGCGGCAGCGAGAGGAGGGAGCCTACGGATACATGCCTCAACTGGGTCATGGATAAACCGTGATGCGATGTCATGAGTCGTAACTGTATGATGGTCTGTTGATCTTCACGGTCTTTCTTTGTGATGAACCCACACAGAGGGCGAAAAATGTGTCGCATATGGCAACATTTGGAAAGGACGAGAGAAGAAAGAAAGGAAGGAAAGAGGTCACGTCAAAACCTGATGCGGCTCACGGTAGGCATGGCTGCTGCTGGTTCGGCAACATGCGTGGCGGACAGGCCCAGCCTCCGCCGCTAATGTCGGTGCCAGCGAGCCAACTATTCAGGTGCCATTTTTCGAACCTCTGGAGTTGAGTTCCCATCCGTAACATCCCTTCCTACAACAGCACAACTCATCACAATCGAACAAGCCGAATGGTCGACCAACCGTGCCTACGATTTTTCACTTCGCACGGTGACACCGACGACGAAATTGCACATGGTGCCTGAGTCACGCCGTCGAACGGCTGTCAACGTCCGGTCTAAGCCCCGGCCAAGCTCCGTTAGTCTTGTCACCTTCGGGATCGGGCCGTACAATTTCATTGTTGGCCCGGATCTAATGACCGGGCCCATTCCCCTGGTCCAGAGAAGCTCGTCTAGATGAGACCCCAAAATCTTAAATTGACTACGATGAGTCTCAGGGCAAAAATCGAAACCGCCTTTACGTTGCCATGTGCTTGTCTTGGCACTAGAATATCTTCTGCTCTTATCTCTCGCCTCCTCCATCTCGCGTCCTTCCCTCACGCACCTCCTCAACCTCTCATCCAGGCCGGACGACCTCATCGCCGCCAGCACCAGCACAACCACAGCCATGAAGCACTCCACCCTCAGTCCTCCCCTTTTTCATCCCCCTCTTCGCTCAGCACAGCCTCCAATTCATCGGCAGCCCCCCAAACCTTTCCTACGACCCCGCCACCGCCTCCGACTGCGATGCATGGAAACGCCACGTTTGATGATGGTGATGATGTGTATTCATGTATGTGATGATCATGAATCGAAGAGAGAGAGAACTGGCTTGACGAAGTCTCACCAGTCTCTTATACATCTTCCTCCCACAACAAAAAGTCTTGGCGCCAAGTGTTAGTGTTAACGCTAGGTTGCCCGCAAAACCCTTAACATCACCAAAATCGCCGTTTTCAGGGTCGATAGCTCAACAACCACAACTACGAAATGTCTACGCCTTCGCCCCCTGGGGCCCCCAAACCGTCGCCGCCGGTTATGATGCCGGTTACCCCTCTGCCGGACACCCTTTGCGTCCCACCCCCGCCCTCTACGACGGCGCAGTCGGCCAAGAGAACCCGGACTGCGGACGAGGAAGTCCGTCACGCCCACACCACCGCCACTACCACCACCGCCGGGCCCATCTCGTCCTTCGCAGGGAGTCTCATCTCCGAAGCTCTCACGAGAGCTGAAGTCTACCGCTCCTTCGCCGCTATCCTCAACTCTGAACTCGCTCGCTTCTCCGTCGTCTCTCCAGCCCACGCCCACGAGGCCGACCGCCTCGCACGGACTATTACCGCCGCTCTACAGAAAAACTCTGCATCCTCACCACCTTCGCCTACCCTGGACCTACCTTCGTCTACCCCGGACTCCACTGACCCGGTAAATACGAGAAAAGGACCCGTCACGTTCGCGGAAATAGCCGCCAAAGGCGCAAACTCCGCCTCCGCCTCCCGCTCTACTTCCCGCTCTTCCCGCTCCCGCTCCGGCTCTACTACCCACGCCTCCGGGTCTACCCGTAAGGCTGCTCCACCTCCTACATCGCCCCAAAGCGACGGTCGTGTCTTCCTACGACTTGATAAAGACTCTCCCTACACCGATACAGATGCCTACGCTATTCGTAAAGAGGTGCAGACACTCCTTCACCTCGCCCCCACCGATATCCCCGGATGCCACAAGGTTCCTACCGGATTCGCCCTTGTGCCTAAGAATGACGCAGTCCGCCAGACCCTCCTAGCCCGAAAAGATGAGATTAGCGCCCGCTTCGGCTGTATCCAGATCGAAGTGCCCAAGAAATGGGTTACGTACGTCGTCCAGAATGTGCCTATACCGATGTGGATGGGTATCGTCCCCGTAGATACTACAACCGCTATTAAGGACGAGGTCTTCGTCCAAACCAGCCAAGAGCCCGTCGCCCTCCGCCCCTCCCAGTACTACCGTCCTGGTGAGGCCTACGCAACCTGGCTTATTTCCTTCGATAGGCCTGTCTCTCCCTTTCGCCTCTTCGACGTTAGTAAGGTTAACCACCTTCTGCAAAAGAGGCGCCCACTCAACCAGTGTACTGAATGCTTTGAATGGCACGGCCGTAAGGGGTGTGCCCGTGCCGCGCGATGCTCTCAATGTGGACATCCTGAGCACGGTGAGTGTGACCGCCGCGGTCAGAAGACCATTCCTGATTGGTTCCCAGTACCTTGGTTCAGTCGCCGATGTCACAGGATTACCTGTGACTGTGCCTGGCACATGCACGGCTCCCGCCATGGGCGGTCGAGCCTTGTGCTGCCATTGGACCACTGGCCAATGGCATCACGTGCATTCGTGCCAGTGGGTCTAGTGTGGGTCTGGCTCTGGGCATGGCTCAGCCCTACCCTCTATCACCAGACCATACACACTCCTCCCTCCCTTTCTCTCCTCGTACAACTACGCATATCCAACCTATTCCCTACCTTTCGCCTTGCCACGTGATACAAGTGACGTCTCGTCTCGAGCAGCTCGTTAGCTATGCAATGTCAGAGAAGGACCAGGAATGCCTGAAGCACTTGCGCCTTACCGATCCTCGCGATGATAAAGTCCGCATCGAACGGACCAAAGGCGGCCTTGTGCAAGACTCGTATCGTTGGGTCCTCAATAACGCTGACTTTCAACAATGGCGTGACGACCCACAGCATCGACTGCTCTGGATCAAGGGCGACCCCGGCAAAGGGAAGACTATGTTGCTGTGCGGCATCATCAATGAGCTAGATCAAGGCAATACTGCCAACGCGCGCCACTGCAATGTGGCCTACTTCTTTTGCCAAGCTACCGACTCTCGCATCAACAATGCAACCGCCGTACTGCGCGGCCTAATCTATCTACTTATCGACCAGCAGCCATCTATCCTCTCACACGTGCGGAGTGAGTACGACCGTGCAGGCGAAGGCCTCTTCAAAGATGCAAATACGTGGGACGCCCTGTCGAGAATYTTCACCAATATCCTRCGAGACCCAAGCCTCCGAACGACCTACCTAGTCATTGACGCGCTTGACGAGTGCGTTACAACAGACCTACCACAGCTTCTCGATTTAATTGCTCAGCAATCATCATCTGGATCTCGAGTCAAGTGGATCGTCTCAAGCCGTAATTGGCCGCAAATTGAGGAACGGTTGGAGAAAGCTGCAGATAAAGTGAAGGTCTCCCTGGAGTTAAATGCGGAATCCGTCGCAGCGGCTGTCAATGCGTTTATTCTGCAGAAGGTGAATTACCTAGAAGAGCTGAAGAAGTACGACAGCACAATGCAGACGGTTGTACATGACTATCTCTCTTCTAACGCGAATGGGACTTTTCTCTGGGTGGCCTTGGTCTGCCAAGTACTTGCGGACCCGAGCGTTCGGAGGTGGCAGACACTAACAAGGTTACGGGCATCCCCCCCCGGGTTGGATTCCCTGTATACGCGGATGATGGAGCAGATTATTCAGTCCGATTATGCGGATCTGTGTAGGCAAATTCTTGCCGTCTCCTCTCTCGTTCGCCGACCCATCAGCCTTCAAGAACTGACCACTCTCGTCGAGATGTCAGACGATATCTCAGATGATCCGCAGTCCCTGAAAGAGCTTATAGGGCTTTGCGGCTCGTTTTTGACGCTTCGAGACCAGACTGTTTATTTTGTCCACCAATCAGCCAAGGACTTTCTATTGGGCAATGCTTCTGATAAAGCTGGCAACCAAGCTTCTCAGGAGAACTGGATCTTTCCTTCTGGGAAAGAAGATGTGAATTATACCATCTTCTTGAGGTCACTTAAAGCCATGTCTACAGTATTGCGACGCGATATATACGACTTAAGCGCACCGGGATTTCCGAGCGACAAGGTCCAAGTACCGGTTCCGGACCCGCTAGCGACGGTGCGGTACTCGTGCGTCTACTGGGTTGATCACTTGTGTGACTCGGTTTCTGGCACGAACACAAAACGGCATCTTTTATGGGATGAGGCTATCTATACATTCCTCAAAACGAAGTACCTTTACTGGCTCGAAGCTCTAAGTCTACTCCAAGCTATGTCTAAGGGTGTTATCACCATTAGACAGCTTGAGAGCCTACTAGTAAGTATGAGACTAACTGCGCACCGGAAACTCGATCTAACTTAAAGATATAGGGAGGCAATGATCAGTGGCAGTTAACAAAACTTGTTCGGGATGCTCACCGATTTATTCTATCTTATAGATGGATAATANCTAATGGTGATAACACCCTTAGACATAGCTTGAGAGCCTACTAGTAAGTATGAGACTAACTGCGCACCGGAAACTCGATCTAACTTAAAGATATAGGGAGGCAATGATCAGTGGCAGTTAACAAAACTTGTTCGGGATGCTCACCGATTTATTCTATCTTATAGATGGATAATAGAGCAAGCTCCGCTTCAAGCTTATATATCAGCGCTCGTATTTGCTCCGTCCAGCAGCTTAATAAAGATCAATTTCAAAGCAGAAGAACCTGACTGGATTCGAAGTAAGCCGGCTATAGAATCAGATTGGAATGCATGCCTCCAAACCTTAGAAGGCCATAGCCACTTCGTTACCTCAGTGGCATTTTCGCCTGATGGCCAACGGCTTGCGTCCGGTTCGGCGGATTACACGATCAAGATCTGGGATCCGGCATCGGGGAGCTGCCTCCAGACTCTAAAAGGCCATAGCCGCGACGTTGGCTCAGTGGCATTCTCGCCTGATGGCCAGCGGCTTGCGTCCAGTTCGGGGGATAGCACGATCAAGATCTGGGATCCGGCATCGGGGAGCTGCCTCCAGACCCTAAAAGGCCATAGCAGCGCCGTTGATACAGTGGTATTCTCGCCGGATGGCCAGCTGGTTGCGTTCGGTTTGGGGGATAACACGATCAAGATCTGGGATCCGGCATCGGGGAGCTGCCTCCAGACCCTAAAAGGCCATCGGCGCGCCGTTCAGTCAGTGGCATTCTCGCCTAATGGCCAACGGGTTGCGTCTGGTTCGGGGGATAACACGATCAAGATCTGGGATCCGGCATCGGGGAGCTGCCTCCAGACCCTAAAAGGCCATAGCAACTCCGTCCACTCAGTGGCATTCTCACCGGATGGCCAGCGGCTTGCATCCGGTTCGTGGGACGACGCGATCAAGATCTGGGACCCAGCGTCGGGGAGCTGCCTCCAGACCCTAAAAGGCCATAGGCACTTCGTTGACACAGTGGCATTCTCACCGGATGGCCAGCGGCTTGCGTCCGGTTCGGCGGATTACACGATCAAGATCTGGGATCCGGCATCGGGGAGCTGCCTCCAGACCCTAAAAGGCCATAGCCGCGACGTTGGCTCAGTGGCATTCTCGCCTAATGGCCAACGGCTTGCGTCCGGTTCGTGGGATAACACAATCAAGATCTGGGATCCGGCATCCGGGAGCTGCCTCCAGACCCTAAAAGGCCATCGCCTGTCCGTTCAGTCAGTGGCATTCTCGCCTGATGGCCAGCGGCTTGCGTCCGGTTCGTGGGACTGGACGATCAAGATCTGGGATACAGGGTCGGGGAGCTACCTCCAGACCCTAAAAGGCCATAGCAGCGCCGTTGATACAGTGGCATTCTCACCGGATGGCCAGCGGCTTGCGTCCGGTTCGGCGGATTACACGATCAAGATCTGGGATCCGGCATCGGGGAGCTACCTCCAGACTCTAAAAGGCCATAGCAACGCCGTTGGCTCAGTGGCATTCTCGCCTGATGGCCAGCGGCTTGCATCCGGTTCGTGGGACTACGCGATCAAGATCTGGGACCCAGCGTCGGGGAGCTGCCTCCAGACCCTAAAAGGCCATCGCCTGTCCGTTCAGTCAGTGGCATTCTCGCCTGATGGCCAGCGGCTTGCGTCCGGTTCGTGGGACTGGACGATCAAGATCTGGGATCCGGTGTCGGGAAGCTACCTCCAGACCCTAAAAGGCCATAGCAACTCCGTTCACTCAGTAGCATTCTCGCCTGATGGCCAGCAGCTTGCGTCCGGTTCGTGGGACTACGCGATCAAGATCTGGGACCCAGCGTCGGGGAGCTGCCTCCAAACGATTAATACTAGTACTACGATGACCCATATATCGTTTGACGATACTAATCAATACGTACGTACCAACGTTGGACGTATTAAAATAGATACAGAAACTACCGAAAGCCAAGTTGTACTAGATAATCCAGAGAGCCAGGGGTATGGCTTGGAAGAGGATAGTTCTTGGATTACTTGCAACGGCCAGAACGTACTCTGGCTGCCACCGAATTACCGACCGTCTAGGTATGACCTCCAGGGACGGATGATATCCATCGGCAGCGTATCGGGACTAGTTTGGTTTATTAGCTTCTCGCAAGACATATAATGTATTCCATGTCTTTCTCAATTCCTTTCTCTCTATTTCATTTTTCTAGCGTGCCACCAGAAGGGTCTGGGAGGATAGGCAAATTTATAGCAAGTTTATAAATTCTGGTAACCTTCTACTATTGTCAAGATGACGTATTCCATTACGAAGAAGCAATATTATTCCATCCCTTAACTCTTCTTTTGCAGATGCTTGTGCGGTCCAGATGCCACGGGATTAACCCGTGACTGCCCAGTCATGGCCAAGCTTGGTACAATGGTAGAGGCTCGATTCTCCTCGATCGGATAAGTGGTCTCTTGTCTGTCCCACTCCCCTTCACTGGCATTGTCACGTAGGCCCAGCCAGCCCACACCACCATGTATTTTAGCCCTCCACATTGCTTTTCCCTTTCTTCTCTAGCTTAGGACAATCAACACACTTCTTGTGCCCACGAGTCCAAGAGTTTCTGCTTCACCATGTCAGGCGTAGGATGGCTGGCGGCTCCCTCCTAGCTACACGCCAATGGCCCAAAGGACATTTCTTTTCTAGAGATCGGGCATTCTGGACCTAGAGACTTCAGGGCGCCAATCAATAACTCGACTTAGGCGAGGGTCGTGGCTTTCTGTCACGAGGTCCACAAGATTAGCAATAGTGTACCAGTAGCAGCCTAGTAGCTTGCACCACTTATGAAGCCGTGGCGCGGGTAGGGCTCAGCTTTTCAGCTTTTCCCAAATGTCACGAGCGACGTGGTCACGAGAGACAAAGCTGAACACGTTGACTCCAGGTCTATAGTAGAATCACAAGATAAAGAAGAAAAAGAGGGAAACGTGCAAAGGCGCGCCTGGCGCCCAGGGTTTCAACCCAGGGCCCAGATGGCCGGTGCACGTTTCCCTCTTTTTCTTCTTTATCTTGTGATTCTACTATAGACCTGGAGTCAACGTGTTCAGCTTTGTCTCTCGTGACCACGTCGCTCGTGA
>RANZ01000084.1:0-87972 GCA_009805285.1 Neurospora terricola FGSC 1889 | reverse complement strand
GGCCAAGGTGGGGCCTGCGGCGGTACCTCTGCGGCCTCTGCCGAACGGCAGTCCCGATCACCCTCTGGCTCGTGCACGGTGTCGGCACTCGCTTTCCCCGCACTGAAGAGCTTCAATCATCAGGGGCACCCAGACCTCACTGCAATGGAGGGGTGTTCATGGGGCCGGGTTCAGAGCTTCAGGGTTCTGAATTGATGCTCCCCTTCCCCTGTTGCCCCCCCCATCGCCTCTCCATCACCCTTGCTGTCTTTCCTCAACAATCATCAGAGCTGAATGCCCTCACTTCCATTTTTGTCCATTCCTCAACCCACGCTACCCACGCAACCCCTCTGGACCCTCTTGGCGGCGTGGCGTCTGCATGCGTTGTGATGGACCCTCGCCCAGCTGAGATCATGTCCTTCTCCTTCGTGGGGTTTTCTGTCTTTAATTAACGCAGAATGGAGTCGTGATTCGTCATCTCCAAGGTCCAGGCCTTCAGGGTCTCGACTGCTATTCCTCTTGTTCATTCCGTCTTTCCACTTTGGTATCTCGTCCGCCCCTCATGATTGGGGTTTAGGGTCTCTTTTGGCGTCTGTGGAAGCGTGCCCCGGGAGTTTCCGATGATCGGGCAACGTCTGGGTTGCTCTGATCGACGAGATTGCTATCATCAAAGAACAAGAGATATCCGGAGTTTAAGGCCATAGAGGTTCTCCAAGTGACAGCATTCGAATAATTACAAACTCCGAGCTTATGCCGCGGTTCAGGGGTAGCTATAACATCTTCATCACCAACGACAATCACAAGCACCTCTGATGTCAAAGATGGGTGTGGAAGGTGCGTCAAAAGAAGCAAAGAGAAAGCACCGCCACAAGCTACGATCAGAGTCTAGAATACCTAGTTCTGGCCTTTTGGGCCCGGCTTGCCCGTCTCCCCACTTAGTATCTCCAAGTGAGTATCACCTGCAGTCTGAAGATCGAAACGTCACTCGGAGTCCTCAATCACGACGACATGTCTGACATGGTCTTGCCTGGGTTCTCGTACGTTGGTTGCACAGCACCTAAGTGGTCGACCCCAGCTCAGCTGAGAACTAGAGAGAGAGACCTTCTCCGCGACTCATCGGACTCATCTCGCCATCTCCACCACTCCTCTTCCTAGTAGATTAGACTGTTCTCCTTTGGTTTCACATACTACAAAACACTATATAACTACCTATACATCTTCCAGCAGCCACTTTGTTGCGTTGTCTCCACCATCTTCCAAGTCTTCTCATCATCCTCACTCTCATCCACATACATCCCTTTAATCTTTTCTAATCCGAACCAACAAACATGTCTTACAACAACAACAACTTCGGCGAGCGTGATAGCGAGTTCGGCTCCCAGCGTGGTGAGTTCGGCTCCGAGCGCCGCGAGGACTCCTCCAACTACGGCTCTGAGGACCGTGAGAACAAGAGGAACGAGTTTGGCTCTTCCAACTATGGCACCGATGAGAACCGTGAAAATGAGGACCGTCCCCAGCACTCCAGCTATGGTTCGGGCAACGACCGTAGGGAGGACCAGTCTGGCGACAACAACCGCAACGACTACGAGAAGAAGGAGTCCAGCTACGGTTCCACCAACAGCTACGGCTCTGAGGACAACCGCAGAAACGACTATGAGAAGAAGGAGTCTTCCAGCTATGACTCTGGCAACAAGCGCGATGACGATGAGAGAAAGGAGTCCAGCTATGGCTCTAGCAACAGCTATGGCTCTGACAACAAGCGCGATGACGATGAGAGAAAGGAGTCCAGCTATGGCTCTAGCAACAGCTACGGCTCTGACAACAAGCGCAACGACAGCTCCAACAACTCTTACGGCTCTAACAACGACAACCAGAGCTATAAGAATGACGCCGGCTACAAGGGCGACGATGACAACGAGCCTTCCAGCTACGGCTCTGACAACAAGCGCAACGACAACGACAAGCCTTCTAGCTACGGCTCCAGCAACAATACCAACAGCTATGGCTCCGACAACAAGCAAAGCAGCTACGGCTCCACCACCAACAACAACAACAACAACAACAGCAGCAGCAGCAGCAACAGCTACGGCTCTGACAACAAGCAGAACAACTCTTCTAGCGACGGCGGTCTCGTTGGCAAGCTTACTGGCATGGCCATCTCTGGCATCAGCGGCTCCCAGAACAAGAACAGCAACAACAACAGCAACGACAACAGCAACAACAACAACAACAACAACAACCAGCAGCAGTCCTCCAACAACAACTCGGGCAACAATGACCTCAAGGGCGGTCTCATGAACGCCTTCAACAACATTGCCGGCGGTGGTGCCAAGGGTGAGCAGAAGGAGGATACCTTGGACAAGGGTAAGTTCAAAAATACACTTCCTCCCACTGTCTCCCTAGTATGAAACAATCATCTGACCAATCTTTTTTTCTCTTTCAACAGGCATCGACTTCGTCCAGGAGAAGTTCCTCAAGCAGGGCGCCCAGGACAACGAGAGTGCCGCCGAGCAGGTCAAGGACAACATGATTGCCGACGCCATCCGCAATGGCTACAAGACTGCTACTGGCAACGAGTTCCCTATCAAGGGCAACAACAACAACAACGGTGACAACGGTAACAACAACGGTGAGAACAACCTCGCCGGCCTCGGCAAGAAGTTTGGTCTCTTCTAAGCAGGCATGGTTTATGGTGGTGGGCTGGTACTCCTGGACGGACCGAGAGAAAATTAGATATCTGAGTATCGTCACGAGTTTACGACTTTTTATAATACCAGAAAAGGGGCCAGAAAGGTCTCTTTGTTTCTCGCATCCACAGTGTTTCTCTCTCGATGAACATTGTTTTCACTCTCTTTGGGCTTTCGCTGGTGAATCTGTTCTCCGTCGTCTACTTGTTCTCCTAAAGCTGTCCCTTAATCATCCCCCTCATCCACAGTTTGCAGTCTCGTCTTCCCTTTCCCACATCACATTTCGCTCCCTTTACTTTTTAAACACACTTACTCTCCCGATCTCTCCCCTTAGTAGTAGCAGCCGCCATGGCCATACTCGCCATAAGCTCCGCATTCCTCGCCATCGCCTCAAACCTCGCCACCTCTTTCTCCGTGTAACTCTTGGTCTTGGCGTCCGTCGAAGTCGCCCGCGCGGCCGAGAAGTCGCGCGTGACGTCGCGGAGTTCGGAGGCGTTGGAACGCCAGGCTGCTGCTGCTGAGCAGGAGGAGGAGCTGGAGCTGGAGCTGGAGTTGGAGTTGGAATCGGGGGAGCAGAGAAAGGTCGATGAATTGGGGCTGGTGATGTAGATGTATGGAGGGGAGGCGTGAGCTTTGTAGGGACGTGGCATTTTTCTTGTTCTTGTTCTTATTCTTTTAAAGACGAAGAGAAAACTCGTGGGAGGTGTGTGAGAGAGTGTGGCATGTAGGACTGGAGGGATGGATGGGGTGGGGATGAGAGATCAGTTATACTTGTAACTCTCTGACGGCGTCATTCATGATCGAAGGCTTGGAAAAGGCGCCGTGAGGACAACACGGCTGTGTAGTGATTTGTTCTTTGACCTTTGTGTGTATGACGGTAACATCGAGTGGCTAGCGGATTGGTGACAATCTTCTTTGTGTGGCTGTTTTTGGGGTTTCATGTTTTCTTTCCTCGCCGGGGAAGCCGGATGTTATCCGAGTTCCCTTTCCTTTGTTAGTGGTTTCCCGTTCCTGCCACAGCCTTCGAGTTATTTATTGTGCTTTGATTCTGGATGGTGATGCTGATGATAATGGTGATGGAGGCAGGATTGCAGGGAGCCGTGTCTTGAAATGATCACGCAATCAAACTGTCAAGTGACTTGGAATGTGTACAATATCCAGGCTTCAGAGCCCATCACTAACGTTGACATCAACTTATCCATGGAAGACACGAGGAGGAACGCAAGTCAGTTTCCCACAAAGAGGCCTGATGTAGCTTGCTAGGCCATGAACATATGATCACGATCATTGTTCCTCATGCATGTACAGCCCACCTAGTCCCCTCGGCTCAACCTACTATAAACTTCTGGTGAACTCCCATAAAGATTATACCTGTATTCGAAGGTCGTTCTATCGTTGTTCGTAGACGCAGAGATCCCAAAGAGCCGTTATGAGATGCTGTCTAACATGCTGGTTCGCCATGGCGGTCTTCAGGTCCCCTAAATTGTATCAGAGGTAAAGCAGGTTGATATGAAGGAACAACGTGTTCGATTCGATGCGATGCGGCTCGTCCGTAAGTAGGATCCGGGGTTCCGGATTGAACTCCGTCAATGCTGCGTCGGGACTCGGAAGTCCGCCCGGTGTCCATAAAGGATGCATGGCGATTCTTTTATAAGGCTGAAAGTGCAGTGGCAAGACGGGGGAAGGTGGGAAACTCCCTGTTTTAACGGTCCGCCTCGTTCCAGGACAGGAACGAGAAGGGAGCTATGTGGGGCTCGGCAGCTGAGGTCAGGGCCCGCTTGGGTGGAAGCAGAACCGGCAGGCTGGTGCCTGCTGAGGTGTCACTGGGGCCCTGACGCATAGCGATTAGGGCCAATCCCTACAGCGGTTTTGCCAGTGTTACAGGCCAAGCCGCAACCGTCAGCCAAACAGCCGGCCCGTCACCTGGCAGTCTAGGTTCCCTTACCTTGGACTCAACAACGCCGGACTGGGCCTTTCCACTTCCTCTCTCTTTTTTTTTTTTTTTTTTTTTTTTTTTTTTTTTTTTTTTTTTTTTTTTTTTTTTTTTTTTTTTTTTTTCCTCAGGACTCCGCGCCTCGCCCCTTCGTCCACGCACGTCTCTTCAACGCCGCCACTGCCTGTCGCTCGCTCGCTCGCTCGCCGTGCTCAACCACAAATCATCGAAAGCAACGCTGCCGACAAAAAACTCTTTGATCGTTGAAGCCGGAATCAACGAAATCGATTTCGACCGCTTTCCCCTGGGTTCTGTTTCGTTCGATCCGAAGTCCGTCGAATCACCTGCAATCCCCGACGACAACTACTTCCAGCGTACCGACCGTGACCCGACTGTTCTCTGTTCTGCGGCAACCTCACTCGAGCACTCCCTCAGACGCCTTCACTGGTAAACCGGAGCAGTCACGCCCAAATACAGACAAGCCCATTTGCAACAAAGGGCTTCAATCTCTATCGTCCAGAGCGACGCACGAAATCAATCGAATCTTTGGGGTCTCGCGTCCTACCCCGCCTTTGACGTTTTTCGACCTTTTAATTTCCCGGCTTCTGGTTTTTCCACTGCAGAAACTTGAACCCGCTGTTCACCTAGGCCACGACCATTTTCCCATTTCCTCCAGATAGTCCAAATACACAGTCCCGTTTAACAACGCCCAAAATGGCCGATTTCGTCATTCCCAAGCCTCCGCAGCAGGAGAAGTTCAAGGAGAATCTCCAGAATGTCCTGATGTGCCCGGAGTGCAAGGAAGACCCGCCTCACCTTGTCGAAGAGTTCTCGTCCGGAGACATGGTTTGCGGCTCCTGCGGTCTCGTGCTGGGCGAGCGTATTATCGATACCCGCTCCGAGTGGCGTACTTTCTCCAACGACGACCAGGGCAACGATGACCCCTCTCGTGTTGGTGATGGTCCCAACCAGCTGATCGATGGTGATCAGCTCCAGACCACTATCGCGTTCGATGGCAAGAACGGCAAGAATTTGTCCCACCTTCAGAACAAGATCACCCAGGACAAGAACTCCAAGCAGCTCATGCAGGCCTACCGCGATATTCAGGGCTTGACGGACAGCATCAATGCTGGTACTCAGGTGGCAAATGCTGCCAAGCACATTTACAAGCTCGTTGAGGACAACAAGGCCCTCAAGGGCAAGTCTCAGGAAGCCATCACCGCTGGCTGCATCTTCATTGCATGCCGCCAAACGGGAGTGCCGCGTACGTTCCGTGAGATCTACAGCCTGACCAAGGTCTCGAAGAAGGAGATTGGCAGGGTTTTCAAGCAGTTGGAATCCTTCCTCCAGAAGATCGGAGGCGAGGAGCATGCAATCACGACCAGCATCCCCACCTTCAACCAGCAATACCAGGGCAAGGGATCTACTACAGCTACCGAGCTTTGCGCTCGTTACTGCAGCAACCTCAACTTCCGCAACTCGGTTGCGGTTGAGGACGTTGCCCGCCAGCTGGCCGACAAGACCAGCACTATCTCGGAGCTGGCTGGCCGTTCGCCCCTTTCCGTCGCCGCTGCCTGTATCTACATGGCATCCCACATCAGGAACGAGTCGCGTACATCTAAGGAGATCGCGGCAGTGGCGGGTGTCAGCGATGGAACCGTCAAGACAGCTTATCGTCTGCTCTATAACAAGAAGGACAAGTTGCTTGAGGAGATCTTCCCTGAGGGAGTGCCAAACCTCGATAAGCTTCCTGCGAATTAGGGACCTCGGGTGCGCGGGTAGTTTGGATAGACCGTTGGCTTTTGGTTGGCGGCTCCGCTTCTTGATTTTCACGGGACAGAATCGCGGCGTGACAGCATTGCGTTTTCTTAAGCTTGACAGGGTGGTCAGCCTCACTAAGATGACAAGGTAGTCCTACTGAGAACGTGGCGGCTTTTGAACTTGGTTGACAGGCAAAAGACAATCCACAGGCACGTCCGGATTTTCAGAAGTTTGGAAGCATCTTGCGTGGTCGGGAAACAAGCAGATTATCATATTCCCAAGATAGGGCCGGTGACTGCGGAGGCTGGTTGCAGTGCGGCAGGACAAAAAGGGCCCGGCGTATGATGGGAGGTCTTCACCTTGACTATAAAGTGGGAAATAAGGTTAGACCAGCCGGCTTCCACCTAGACACATTGGAAGGACATTTGCGGTTCTGAAAGTTGATCTTCCTCGAGGCATTCAGGGGACTTCTTTAGTTATTTGCTATCTGACTTAGCAGCGACAGGAACTTGGGAGTATAATGATAGTTAATACAAGATATCATTACTCCACATTTGTCAAACTGTTGAAAACATGAAGTCTAAAAGAGTCAGGTTTGTCGAATATGTCCAAGAGCTGGAATCCAGAACTCCGGCTTCAAGGGATGCAGTGCTGTGATCGATGCGGCGTTCAGGTTGCAGTGACTACTTACCAGGTACCTAGTTGATGGACACAGTGCGACATAGGACCGTTGCACCAAAGGGAATCACAGTGCCTTGTCTATTTACTGTGTACGCTAAGTGGACCAATCCGCAGTCGCTTCGGACGCAAACCACCACTAGCACTGCAGTGATTGCAGCGGCTTCACGTCTCCCGTCTCTCAACCGCATCTCAAGTGATTTTGGCATCGTCATCTCCAAACCCCAAACGCAACTCAACCGTCCGCCCTACTCTGCGCCGACACTCCAAATCCCGATCACAGCTTATCATTGAACACACGATACTTTGCCCTCGAAAAAATGCCTTCCCGGCGATCAGGCCGCGCAGCCGCCAAACGCGCGCAACAGGCCCTTGGTAAGTTGTTCGGTTTTATCATCTTCCATCCTTTGGCATTTCCTCCCTCCCTTTGCTTGTACAAGAGTATATTCCATACCGTTGTGACGCACTCCCACGCCCCTAACAGCCACGTGTGAATCCCTCCATTTTCAAACAAGCAGTTGCTCACCAAAGCCTTGCACAAACCAGAAAGCACCCCAAAGACATTCGAAGGTCTAGACGACGAGGATGAGCCTATGCCCGATGCCGATCAAGACGACGCCGAACCATCGCAACGAGATGGCGAAGACGATGTCGAGAAGGATGAGGAGTCGGCCGGTGACGAACACGAGGAAGAGGAAGCCCCAGAGGAAGACGAGTCGGGCAAGAGCCCAAGCCCTCCCCCAGAGCCTGTTATCCGCCGACGACGCTTGGGACGACCACCCAAGAACCGACCGCCCGACTGGGATACTCTGCCGATCGAACCTCCCAATCGTGATGAAAATACTCCTCGCCGTCGCGGTCGCGGAGGATGGAGAGGCAGGGGTGGTCGCAAGGGCCAGCATTTTCAACCAACCCAACAGTCTATCGACAAAGATGGTACCGTCGTTGACATTATCAACGACGAGGTGGACCTTCCCGAGGACCCGGAGGGCGAGAAGAAGGTCGATAAGCTAGGAAATCTGAAGGATGGCCGCGAGTATCGTTGCCGCACATTCACCGTCCTCGGCCGTGGAGATCGACTATACATGCTTTCCACCGAGCCAGCACGTTGTGTCGGCTTCAGAGACTCGTATCTTTTCTTCACGAAACACAGAAAGCTCTACAAGATCATCGTGAATGACGAGGGAAAACGGGACATGATCGAGCGGGAAATCATCCCACACAGTTACAAGGGCCGTACGATTGGTATTGTGACAGCACGTTCAGTGTTCCGCGAGTTCGGCGCCCTAATCATTGTCGGCGGACGAAGGATCGTTGACGACTACGAAGTCGCCAAGGCGCGAGAGGAGGGTGTCGTTGAGGGCGAGCTTGCCGATCCCAACGATATCTTCGAGCCAGGAAAGCCTTACAACAAGAATCAATATGTGGCGTGGCACGGTGCAAGCTCAGTTTATCACTCGAATATACCTTCAGTACCACAGCAAAACGCCAAGGTCGCCCCAACCAAGCGACGGGTTGCCGTCAACGACGTTAACTGGCAGCTGGAGCATGCTCGCGAAGCTAGGTAAGCATTCTCTTATTCACTTTGCTTGCTACGGACACAAGTCTGCTAACACCTGTTTTCTACACAGTAACTTCAACAGCATCCTCACCAGCGTCCGACGCGCCAACCTGAACGGTGTCTACGACATCCACACCAACCAAATGCACTACCCGCGCATCATTCAGCCTACACATGCCCGCATCACGCAGGTCGTAGACTCCGAAGACACCTCATCTTCGTGCTCAGGTCTTTCTCCCGTCAAGCCCTCCATATCCCGCAACTTCCTCATCACCGACGTGGAAGTCGAGCTGCCACCCGCCGGCATTTCCCCCGCCGCCTACGAAGTCTCCTTCCGCACATCGCCCGCCGATCGGGCTGCCTCCGCGCGCGCCGACTTCCTTGCCCCCTTCAAGGGCTTGAGCGCAGTACCTGACGATATCAGGGACCTGCTGCCCGAGGAATGCAGGAAAGCATTCGACAGTGCGGTGAAGAATGAGGAGGAGTGGTTCGGAAAGTGGGGTGACGAGAAGGATACGACGTGTCGCCGCGAGCCGGTGATCGATAAGGCTATTGTGCCTTATAGCATGAATATCATGTGAGGAGGCTTTCTGGACTTCGTGCGAAGACCTACAGACAGACACAGGCTTGTTGTTCTGGTTTGGATACAAGCTTAGACCGTCTTGGTGACAGGTGCTTGACCGCATTTTCTTGGTTCAGGTCAAGAGACTTGCTTTCCACTAGTCTTGTGGATGGAAATCTTTTCAACCGTTGCAGTGGCTGTAGACCTCGCGGTTGGAACATGGTGGAGCATAACACCAGAAGGGGTTTCTTGGGGAGACGCTGTCTCACAAGAGGAAAATGATGAGGTTAGAAGGGCCCGGATGACTTATGATAGGGCTGGGATGAACCGAAAAAGGGGACAACTGCAACATGAAGGAAAAGGGGAACTCGGTTGGTCGTTGGGGACGCGGCGCTCATCCATCAATTTTTTTTTTCTTTTTCGGCTGGCTTCATTGAATTGCTTATTAGAAACGGATCTTGTATTTGTTGGCTGAGCCATTGCAGTTCGAAAATAGGAAATGAGGAATGTTTGGTAACCTCTGTCTGTTTTATAATATACCCACCGTATAGGCACCCCCGAATTCCAGCATGCCATCTCACTTCTTTCGCGGTTTACTTCGTTGACTCTCATGGGGTTAGTGGCTGTGCCGATTTGGACGTCGTAAGTTGAGGTTGATCAGTTGAACTTCATTTCGTTGAGGTGGTGGGTGTCCTCATTTCACAAAGGTCCTTACTATACATGATTCATGAGAACAATGGCACAAGTCAACAAGACTAAACTTGGGCTACTTCATCATCTTTTGCTCGGTAATAGACTCAAGGGACAATGATCCTGTACGAGTGAACAACATATACCTATTTGGCTTTAACCTCTAGACTTGCTGCCTACCATCTACGTATGTCCAATGCGTTGCATGTGCTGTTGCGTTCCACCGTCGGGCCATCTCTTGTTCCAACTCTGGCAGCGCAGAAGTGTCACGTCGACTGATGTTCCCTCTGACACTGTCACGGGTCATCTCACTGGCTTAATGCGATAAAGGACACGTGAATCAGCTAAGGGATTTGAAGGTTGCTCTCCCACATGAACGGATAAACTGAACTCCTCTAGAAGGACAGTTGAGCTACGAACACCAGGAATGGCATCCAGTCGGTTCATTCGTCGCAAGATCGGTTTAGAGCAAGCGAGTGTCTTCCATTACTGCATCCTTACAACGGAGAGAAAGGAGAGTAGGTCAACAGACAGACCGAATAAACTAGATACCTCTCCTCCTGTTGTCCTCTCCTAGGTTGAACTGATAGAAGTATGTGAGATGAGTAAATGAGGACATACCACCAGCCCGGTATTCTCACAGTACACACATACTCTTCACTTTCACGTCCCATATTCACGAGGAACAGCCATAGACGTTCATCATCCACTGCCGTCCGAGACCTTCCCGGCCTTCTAGGCAACCGACCGAATTTGACAATAGTCTGTTTCATATCTCTTTCATGGATCCGGTTTGACCATATCTCCAGTTGCTATCCATGACTCAGCACGCGACTTTAGCAATGTTCACTTTCTTGTATCGGTATGGACCATCAATCTACCATTCAAGCTCCAAAGACTCAGCAGGCAATTTTGTAAGACTAAAGGGAATGGCAGGCCTTCTTTTCAATCAACAGTTGATACCAAGGTACTGTAGCAGACAACACTGGAACTACTGGTGAACACTCAAATCCACGTATCTTCTGTTTCACAAGATTTGATGAGTCTGCCTCCTACCTAACCAAATCGTGATGTTATTACCAATCTCATATGTATTAACGATTAATTCGGTCGAGTCGAGATGTTGGACCAAACCTGATTGGATAGGCCTTGAGGACTCAAAGTTTTCTGCCTAGTATAGCTAAGCTCTGTAAGGTAGGTAGCTGATGACGATATCCGCTGTTATCATCGTAGCCGTCACCTCTTAACCATCAAATTGGGATGGATATGATTGCTGGCTTGGAGAAAGCCGGTGAGTGGTATTTTGCAGCATGGTGACACACTTCATGTTAAGTATCTCGCTGCCTATGATGTTCTCGCCAGGTGTTTACGTCTTTGGCTTTAACTTTGGTCATGATGGGCATAACTCGACTCCTCTGGATCTTACCAGGCACCTAGGTAGTCACTTGACTATCCAGCGTTAGCCTAGTCATCTACACCCATGCTTTCTCACGTGCAGTATAACACACCTGAAGATGTCCTCACTAGAGGTGTGGTGTTATTACTTGGACAGTTCCACCAACTCTTCTCAAGTGAAAGTGGCCAGCCAGTCAATCTTCCCCGGTACACTACCGTGTTGCCGGTAGCGAGTAGGTGTCATCTGGCAGACGAGTATCAAATATCATTTCTTTTGGATCATCGTCAGTTATGGAAAAATTTCAGTCCTTCCATGTGAAGGAGGCATATATCAGTTCATAGACGTAGAGGTTATGATAAAAGTCACTCAATGACGGACAACAAACAACACAAACAACCTGGAAGCGGGCCGATTTGAGAAGAAGTAGTTCCAGAACGAGTCATCCGAATGTGTCAATTTAGGTATTACCTGCCCACATTGCCTTTTCTATGTCGTTTACTCAGGTAACCTTGACCGAGCCGAACAAGAACATGCGGTTTGTTGTTGAAGTGATACGATATAGTATATTTCGAGCCTCACCTGAGCTGACTTGGGAGACTTGGCTGGTCCGCTCCGGTCTCCGGAACTGGCAATGTATGGCTGTACCGGTGAACATTTGAACATGAACGACTGTGAGCACACCTCAAAAAAAATACCCGTTGATGGGCGAAATGATGAATTGAATCCACAAGCGTAACACGACCCCGTCCACGCTCGTCATAGCAATCCGTGTTTTCCTCGACGAAAAAAGTCATCTTCTTTTTGCTCCATCTTGGCAAACTATAGGGTTAAAATTGCCACTCGAAGATGGTAGAAATTGAATACGTAGGCCGGTTCGTGGGGGGGGGGTTAGGTTACATACCACCGGCACGTGGCTGAGTATACTTCCCCATTCATTGTCAAGATATCCGAGCTTGGGCCGGTTCGTGAAACGATGCAGACGAGTTCTAACTCGTCTTATGATAGAGTCGTATCAATGTACGTAACTATGTGAGTCAAGGTACGGATTTATGTATAGAGGTTCCTTTGCTGATCAGCTTGTCAGTATAACCTCACCTTGCAGAGAGTGAGTGCTTGCACGTCGTCGACGTCTGGCTACGGGCGGAAGGGTCTTGCCCGCCTGCCATCACAAGAGGGGCGACGATCTCAGTCGTGGAGAGAAAAAAAAATCCAGGGACTTCCATAGCATGCTGATCTCGGAACAGCATTGAAAGGTCAAAAAAAGGGTCCTCAAGACAAGGACAAGGTCACTCGCGGTGACTCCTTCCGCGTCTGTCATCTTTTTGGTTCGTGACAGCTTTTCAAGGAATTTGTGAGGGTGTTCCTTTGCATTGCCCCTCCTTCCCCTCTCTCTTGCCCTGCGGGAAGATGCTTCTAGATTGGTCCGCCTTCCAAGACACACGATGCATGCCAGATGGAGTTACCAACTTTCTTGCAAGTTTTCTTTTTTGTTCATGCATATGACATGAGAGATCTGCTCAATCTTCGACCGTTCGTGGCCCAACATCTTCAAGACACAGGGTTCTTATGCCTTGCCTGCCGCCTTGGCTGTAGCCTGAACTGCCCGACTTATATAAGGGTTCGGTGTTAGAGGTATCATGTTGATATGCCATAACTTTTGGGAACAGGCATCGTCAGCATTGCCTCCGCCCCTCCAATGCTGTCAAGTAACGAGTTCAAGGAGGATCACGGTCCCATGACACCTCTGGATATGTACCCGGCGGATTTAAAGGTCAAGCCCCCTGATTTGGTAACTCGATGGTCCCTATCCGCCTGCGGCGTTCCTCGAACGTAATGTAACGTCTACGCAGAAGGGAGAAGAAGAGGGGATAGGAACGGGCACTGGTACTGTCAAGTACGTACGCTCCTGGGCAAAAAGAAGCCCTCAAGGAGTCAAGCTGCCAGTGATGGAGAAGGAATCGTGAAGTACCTGCGTGTAAAGCGGAGAGAGGGACCTTGACCAGCGCCATCTGGCCTTTGATGGTGTAGCGATGCATGTAGTGTAGGGTTGTAGACATGAGTTTACCTTTCCACCTTTCCTGCTTTCCTCGCGCTCCCGGAGGAATGCTTCTTTCTTTGCGCCGTACTTCCAGATTGCAAGCGACGGAAGCGCCCGATACGACCCCTTCTCTGGCTGTCAATGTTGCGTAGCAACGAACTGTTTTGTCAGCTGCAGGAGACCGAGACTCGAACCGAATTCCTCCCCCCACCTGGAGAAAGCGGGTTTTTAGTGGTCATCTCATCGGATTCTCGACCAACCAAGACCCTTTTGCTTGACTGCCTTTCGCAAGCAAAAAGTCTTGCTAGCCACGAGGATACGCAGCAGCCTCGGAAGAGATTGACACTTTCGAAGCGAGGCTGCTAGTCTGCAGTAGTACGTATCGTAAAGTTTACAAGATCCTACATAACGGAAACGTGGGCGTGAGGCGGCTGTTGATGAAGCTCCTTCCAACTCGCCGGGGGGGGGGGGGGTTTGGCTAAGGGGCAGTCCAAGCCATCGTGGTGATGGTGGAGATGACACCAGTAAGGGCAGCGATTATCCAGAATAGACTTTTGCATGTACCTTCCTACGCCCACGCAAAAAAAACCCAAGTCCCGGTTACTTTGGCAACCTTTCTTCCAACCGCTGCATCAACCTCGCCACAACCCAATATAAAAGTAACCCGAGTAAAAAGCCCCCTTTTGGGCGCGCTGAATTCACTGGTTTAATTAGTTTTTCGATGTAGTGACTTTTCGTAAAGTTGTGATAAAAGCATCGAATAAGAGTGACTTTGGGCACATGATGGTCACGGACCGGGACGGAGACGTCTTGTTGGGAAACCCGAGATTGATACGGAAGGTCAGCAGAGTTGTCCACACACGGAGTGTCGTTGACGCACATGGCGGCATCAGGGTCGCTTTTGCCATGTCGTATCGGCCTGTTTTGGGGAAAACGAGAAGAGAAAAAAACTTTCTTCAGATCATCGACCAGGTAACCCGGAAGAAGATGGAGAAAAAGAAGAGACTGCGGCATATTTTTTTTTCTTCAGTGCTTCCCGATCGAAAGCTTCCGGCGTTCAATGTTCCCTCATGCGCCTCTGGACACGCTACTGCAGCTTCATTTTTACAGTCGCATCTCCGCTTTCCTCTTCTTGGCGAGGGGTTCTTTGTTTCTGCCCAACCAACCACACCAACGCCGATTCTAGCCAGGTAACCGGAGTTGCCAGCTCGACGAGCCCGAAGGACACGGCGCTCTGATGATGAGAGCAGAAGAGGGACAGCAGTGCCACTTTGTGCTAGAGAGACGTAAAACGTAGGGAGACCGGCAGCCACCGGACCACTCGCACAGCAGACACGCATCGGTTCCCACGCATCCGAGTCACCCGACTCGGACACTCGGAGCACAGGGCCGGAGAATACTCCGATGAATCTGCAAACGGAAACTTCCGGGTGGAGACGGACGCGGCGTTCAAATCTCAACTTGGACCCTCCGGACAATGGGGGAAGAAGGGACATCGACGACGACGACGACAACGACACGACAACGATTCGTTTTTGTCCATTTTTTTTTGGACACGCCCGGTTGAAAAAACTGCGTCTCGATTATCCGCCGTGCACCTTCGAGGCTGCACACGCCCCCTTCCGCACCGAGCGCTTTCAAGGTTCCGCTGCTTATCGACACCGCCGAAGCATGGTCGCTGGAATTCATAAGCATGTGATCGTTCTGAACTCGGACTGAATTCTGCCTTTGAAGCTTCGTAACATGAGGGTAGTTTCGGCTGATTTTTACAGGGTTGAATAGGACAAGGAGACGTCACCATCCAGGCTATCACCCACTCGTTGTGGTGCTGGGCACGTGAGGCTGTGGTCCCGTCATCACAGTGAAGACTGAGACCGCCAGTGCTTGCACAGCCAATGACATGATGCACCTTCATCACTGACCTAGAGTCAATCCGGAGGTCTCGGGGTGCTGAAAGAGTTACTCAACGCCAACGGTTGCCAAGTGAGAATAGTAATTTGGAGTGGGTGATGTGGTTGCTCTCGTGTGTGCACAGCAAATGAGTAAGCGGCAAGAAAGTCGCTCAGAGCCAACTGAGGGTTACGTTCTGATAACAATGGCAATCGCATCGTCTGTGCCGCCGCCGGATACCATGTTGTGTAGATTTATTTCCTCATGAAGAGGCAGAATAGCTCTCGGATGCATCGTGAACTGTTGATATGGGTTGCAAAGTGCTGAGTGCCTTTGGGTTTCCGGGTGTATGCGGGCCATATGCGAGTTTTGTGTCCGAGTTCTTCTTGATTGCCTATGCTGCCGGCTCTTCACCGTCGAAGAGGGTTGAGTTCGGCCCAACTGGGACGAGTCGCACCCCGTTATGGGAGTTCGAATGACTGTGACAGCATGATAGCTCCCAGTCCAGCAATTCTATCACGGCCGACTTTGCTGCTTCTTTTTCAGCAGCGCCGTAAGAAGATGACAACCATGTTCACCCTTGGCTCTAGGTCTTTTTTTGAAGGAGACTGAACTTATACCCTCGTGACCTAGCAGCTTTTCGACGATCAGAGCCACTGTTCCATACTCACCAAGTCGATCTTGATGTCAATATTATTCCTGACTCACTGGCGTGGTGTGTGGTGTGTTGACTGTTGAGAAAGCAAATCTTGAAGGCTGGAAGACGTCCCCACTTGTAGCGTAAATGTCCGGCTCGGGGCCATTCAGAAGGGAGGAAAAGAAAAAGAGCCGGCCAAGAGGCAGAGGCCCGGGCAGTTCGCGGAGCTATCGGCCCTTGACCGCTTCTCAAGATCTGGTGCCATTGAGAGCCACGGTGGACGCTGTGCTTTCCTTGTGCAACTGCTTCTGTCTCGCACAAGGGGGGTTTGTCTAGCGCATCTGAAACTGGGCCAACACCATTCTCAAATGGACATGGGTGTCCGAGGGGCTGGAGGACTTGGAGAAGTCCCCTGGCAAGCCTGCGACTGGCCCTTCCCGGTCTGTTTTCACCATCGAAGTGAAAGCCTTTTCCATGACTCGTGTCGGAGATACGGGTCATGATGGCCCGGCCCTGACAATGGGACGCGGTAGCTCTGATGAGACTTGTAGGTAGAGATGTTAACTTCCAGTCAAGACAATGGCTCGCCTGTAGTTTTAGATGGAACGAAATGGTTGTACTTTGGCAGTGATATGGCCCCTACTCGGTACCCAGACGTCCCTGGAGGACCACAACAAAGTCATGTCTGTTTGTAATGTAGCTCCCGGTACCAAGGTTCACAACGGCGATGATGGAAATGGATGATGAAGAGTTTGGCGTATCTCTGTGGGTCTCACACTACGGATTCAACTCCATTCCGAGGTTAGTCCCATTGCTGGGGCATTGCTGCTGGATTCGAATTTTAGGGGATCCAGGATTCCAGGGTGGGCAAGCCCTTGAAAATCCCAACTGTCCAGGCGACGGGACCCTGAACAGTGACCAGGCTCTCCGCTGTCCGTGTTCCTGGAAAGCGTGCGAGACATGGTCTTCTTCGTCGTGCCATGGCCTCGGATAGGCACAGTGGGCGTGGTGGGCGTGGGTGGGTTGGTGGTGTCGGCGCCCAGCGAGCCCAGGTAAGGCCAAGCCATCTGAAGATCCCCGTCCCGATGTGGCATTTGGTGGTATTTTTGGACTTCAGAGACCCTTGGATGGCAAACCTACCGTAGGGACGTCCATGAGGTCGTGAACCCTTTCTTTTCGAACGGCTTCGTTGACTCGTGCTGGTGACGGACAATGCAGATGGCCGCCTGAAACGATCGAGGCCTAATGAAGAAACAACGGCAGGTGGTGAGAGAGAAGGCAGCCTGTAAATTGCGGAGGATTGAATCCGCTCTACGACGGGAGCATCCATTTTCGGGTTCAGTACCGTTGATGAATACTCTTCAAGCGAGAACCGCGGCCTGATCATCCTCAAACGAGGGGAATTGCCATCGACCGAAGAGGGAGGACGCGCATGCCGTGTTCAGTGTTTCACAGCACTTGGGTGGTGGCTTCTCTATAGGAAATAGGAAGGAGGAAGGAGGAAGGCACAACACTCAAAGGTGCTCGGAGCAGATGACTGCCTGTGTGCTCTTCAGTTTGGAATACGCGCCCGGCCCGGGTGCGCAGGACGACTTTGATTATTAAAACGCAATGGAGTGCAGAGTTGCAATGGAAACAACATCAAACGCACATGGAATGGATGCGGAATTGTTCCAAGAAATTTCCGTCCTCACTTCATCCGATATTGACATTGACATTCGCACTCGGCATTGCATGTCATGTGGAAAGTCAAGGCTGAAGAATAAAAGGTTGAGAGCCCGGGCAGACGCGAGATTGATAGGGCGATACTCGGGATTGAGGTATCTGTCTTGGCTTGACTGTGCAAGTGTACCTAGCCCGTCTGTACATGCATCTGATGGTTTCTGATGCTTCTTTTTGGTGACTGACTGTGACTGACTCCTCGTGGATACCCTGGCGCAATCTGAAATTGGCGAGACGCCGACAACTGGACCCCCAGTCACTGAACAACGCAGGCCATGTCAATTGTCAGTGCCATCCTAATCTTCTAGGTTGCTGTCGGTCCTGCCCATCATCAAATTTCGTACCAGACCTCTTACAATTTCAGTAAATGATGGCAGTAGCGAAGGACCGCATTTTGTAGATTGCCCCCCCACGATGGGACGACGCCTTTGCATCGGGTTTAGTATTACGTATTGGAACACATTCGCCACGGGGTGTGGGTGGGATGGCAGTATGCAACTATTTGTGGTAGTGAGCGTCGGGAGAGGACAGACGTCACAGGCCGTTCAACCTGAAGTCAGGTACCGGGGGAAACATATGGAAACCAGACGAAATGCACATATGGAAAGACTGAAGGCAAATTCAGCCCGAACAACTCTGTCTCATATGTTACCTTTCGACCTTGTTCGCATGAATGACCGCATATACAAGCCGTGTCTTGTTAACATATTAACACAATCGACGTTTGGCTCTGGTCATTTCTTCTTGGAAGCAGCGGGAATGGGATGTACAAGTAGAACTCTACGCACACGCCCGTGCAGCTGCCAAACAAAATTCGCAGGTTGAAATGTTCCGCGCGGGCCTGGCAGGCCGGGCGGCCCCTGTGCCAGTGTGTGCCTTCCACTTCTCGTTGCAGCACCTTCCACTTCCACTCCTTCGCAACTTCGCTCTGTTCCAGCGGGCAGTTGTAATTTTGACCAACGGCACGGCAGGTGCTCTTCGCTTTTGTCTCTCTTTGCGTGGCCTGGCTTTTCTTGGCGCCTCTCCTGCCGCACACCCACTCGCCGTGAATTTTTCATCGGTGCTCTCGTTCGCTTGTCTGGGAAGGACCGTCGAAAAAGGACATGATCTGGTCGACGCGAACCCTGGTCATTTCCGTCATTGTCGTACCAATTTGCATGCTGGAAGCTACAGATGCACCGTCACTCCCATCTCCAGAGGACATGCACCTCCAACATTCCGGTCGACTTTACGGTGGTATGTACAGTACTGTGTATCCGAGGTATGCGCTATGTACCCTAGAGATTCCCACGCAAGTGGTTAGGTTGAGATCCGCGGCGACGTGCAGTTGTTTGGGAAGAGGCCCGCGAGATCTTAGCTTGGATGCTATAAGATCCATCCCAAGAGGTCGTCACCGTGGCGGTTTCAACTTTCCCATCATCTTGTGGTCAGCTCAGTTGCGGCGTGACGGTCTCCCGACTTTCACCTGCCCTACACCACGAGTGTGCCGGGTTTTGCGGGTACGTAGTACGGTAACAGCGGAGGTACGGTACCGTCTCTCGATTCAGCCAGATTACACTGTGGTGTGGTTCTGCTGCGTCTCCTCTGCTTTTCTGCTTGACTAGCGCATCTGCAGAACAGACCACTCAAGCGTTGTTCTTTTCATCCTTTTGCCGGGTGTTCACTCCACTCGCCCAACGCTTTTGCCATTCACTTCCGTTCATGGCAGCGGGTCTGTTGTCGCCCTCGTTCGCCTCTCTCATTTGGCTGCTGATAACATCTGCACAGGCCACTGTGGATCACGAACTAGCGTCTGTCGTCTTGTCGAAGGCAGTTCTGGCAGGCCATTCACTTTCATTTACCACCACGCAGCCGGCCCCGTCGCGCGCAGGCTTGAAGGTTTCGATCCAGTCGCAAGTCGCCAGTCGCAGTCGCACTCTTGTCGCAACGAGTCGACCCAGTGCACTGACCATCAACCCGGTCTAGCGCCAGTCTTTCTCAACCTCTCATTCACGAATCTTTTCTTCCTCTTCCACCTCTCTCTTCCTCTCTTCTCGTCGTCACGCCGTACTTCACGTCTCTTTTTTCTTCCCTCCTCCCTCTCCATCACTGCCGAATCCGCCGGGGATCCCGCATACCGACGAGCGACCAATTCAGTTTTGCGTCGTTCACGAGAGGATTTGGGTGCACTTCAACTCTTCGCTGTTTTAGGTCGAATATCGAAGAGGCGCCTTTTGTAGGAGCGGTTTTTTTTTCCGGCCAGGGTGCGCTCTCAGTGTTTTGCCAGGACTAGTGGTATCGAGACCCTCGACGTCAGACTCAGCACGGCATCACATCACGGGAGGACATTGTCACGTCGTCATCAACATCACCTTCACCTTGATCACAGCGACGGTACCTGTCACCTTCGACTTCGTCTTCACAGGTTAGTGTCTGCATTTGTTCTCTCCGAGTCCAGTTTTTGGTCTTTTTCTGTCGCCCAATTCCAATTTGGAGTCCGCTGCACGTCGTCCCAGCACTCCTGCAAGCGGTCCCCCACTACGAATACATACTTCTCCACCGAACGCAACACTTGGCCATGGAAAACTAACTTGGCCTCTCACAGCCCCTACACATTCTCTTCTCAACGAGACCTAATATTCCGGCATCTTGCATACCGGATACAGACCCCTTGAGTCAGAGATTTTTTCGGTCTTGTTGGTTGGATCACGACGACTTCTCCTTTGCCTCGCAACAAAAAAGATCTTTTATTGGGGATCACTTGTTGTTTGCAGGCATTTTCTTTGCGACCACTCAAGAGTTTGGTTTTCCTTTGAACTGATTTTCTCACGACCTGTTCGACGACTTATGGCCAGATCATCTCACTAGATCTCGATCATTCTCAGCATTTCGAGATCCTCTCCCCGCCTTGAGCCTTGGAGTCTTACCGGGTAGTAACATCCCCGTATATTCAAGCTCTGATCCCGGATTCATCCATCTCTCAACCCATCCTCACCTTCAAACTCAGGTCTCCTGACTACCAACCGCCAAAATGCCCGGAGGTGTTTGCGCCGTTCTCGACTACGAGGTCGAGCTGATGGCCGACTACGTTTCTGAAATGGCAACTCGAATTGTCATGCCGCAAAATGCCGTCAACACCGCTTTCAGGAAGTTCGTGTCACAGATCCTCACTTCCACTCGGCTTCCCAGCACTACCATCCTTCTCGGCATGAACTACCTTGCCAAGCGCGTCAACATGATGAAGGCTAACGGCCAGACCACCCATTCCGAAGGTCAAATCTGGCGCATGTTGACCATCTCGCTGTTGCTTGGAAGCAAGTTTCTGGACGACAACACTTTCCAGAACAAGTCCTGGTCCGAAGTGAGCGGTATTCCCGTCAAGGAGCTCAACACTCTGGAATATGAGTGGCTCGGTGTGATTGGCTGGCGGCTGTATGTCAACCTCGATGAGAGTGAGGATTACAACGCCTGGTTGGCGAACTGGAAGGAATGGTTGGAGGCCAAGAAGTTGCAGCAAGCTCAGGCCAACCGCGAACGCCTGGCCTCCCTCGTGCCTCCTATCAAGACCGACATTTCCCGATCTCGGTTCTCCTCGGCTTGGGAGCAGAAGCAGATTGCCGAGTATGAAAGGCTATCGAGCATCAAGCGCAGCCAAACCACTCACGTTGCTTATCCTCGGCACGAGCAGTCCGTGTGGGGTCATTGGTCGCAGCAGCAGGCTCCGTTGACGCCCCCCGACTCTGGATACGGAACGCCCGAGTATGTCAACTCGGCGACATCGGTCAACTCCCACTACAACGAGTGGTTCGATAGTGCAGTCAGGGACCATTGCCAGGCCTCTCGGCAATACCAGCAGCCTGCGTCGTATAACTCGTTCTATCGCGGCCAGTCCAACCGTCATCAGAACAGCACTTCGGGGTACTGGAACTACACCCACAATGTGTGGGAGCATTCCCTCTCCGGTGATTGCAACTGCGCCACTTGTGTTGCTACGGACAACTCGCCTCCGTACTTCATGGGTCACACCTACGGACAGCCGGTTGTTGGCTAAATTGCCAATGACACTTTCGACACGGTTTCGACGACGCCATGAGTTTCGGCGTTTGAGTGATCATACAACATCCGCAGCTTTTCATCCGAGGCTGTGCTTTCTCACGGCATTTTCATCTGGTGCAGGTTCTTTTACAGGCACAACGGAGAATTGATACATTGCATTCAGATACCCCGATCGACGAATGGACCGGTTCGTTTTCACAGTCCAGAAGGCCAGACTCCTTCAGATTCTGCTCCTAGCAGAATTCCCACCTTTGCTCGTCTCCATTTCGCATGCATGAGCGGAGGAGCATTGCCACGGCATGGGAAACATGGGCAACCGCGACTTATATCCATATGCGGGATACAAACTTTCACGGTTCCACTCGTCATTGATTAATGACTTTCGTTTTCTTCCTCGGTATATGGTTCGGTAATATTCATAAACCGGCGTTCTTGGATTCCTATACCATGGGTTTCGTTCAAATTCGGCATAGATTTGACAAAAGTTTTTCTTGTTTTCTTCAACACACGAGATGGGCGACTTGCTTCAGCAACGACCGCTACCCTTTTCTTCCTGGCCCCAGCAGCGTCGAGTTAGGCTGCGAGACTCGGCACACACTTGACATCAACGGCAAATTTCGATACCTCGTAACAATGGGTTACTCCTGTTCGAGAGATGCGATGTGGTCGATGTCGCGACAGCTCACAGCAAGCACTGCTCGACCTGTTTCGGCTTGAGTGATAACCGACATCACCTTGGGTCGAAGCCAGTTGCACTCGCTTGTTTGTTTATGTTTTTTTCCCTGGTTCTTTGCGTTTTCTGCATTCACAAAAGGGTCGTTTGGTCCACCGCAGCTGGTCAGTTACATAAGAAGGCCATTCTTCGCGCGGCGTCACCTATCAAAAGTACATTCGAGGCCTTACATATCTGAAAAACGCCTGGAGGTGGGCATGGTACATATTTGCTTTTTTTCCCCGCCCGGTGTGGTGCGTTTACAGGATTGGGGTTCATGAGGTCGGAAAAATTAAGATGAGGCTGCTTTGCATTTTTGCGGACAAAAAGGGGGGCTCTGTTGCTGTTTTCTTTTTCCTTTTCTTATGTGTCGTTTCCTACGTTCAACACCATCTAGGTTGCACGTCGAGTTATCCATCGGTGCATGTCAAGGGGTGGCCCCAAGACATGCGAACTTTTGGTACTTGGCGGACACCTGGACAGATGGTTCACGTTGTCTTTCTACTTACCATAACCATGGACTTAGAGATGGTGGTGGTTTTCTTTGATTTTGGTGTTTTCTCTTTTTCTGTTTTCTTCTCGAAGACCGGCATTTGGTTGCAGAGTCGGGAAACTTGCAACTATGTTCAAAACGGTAGACGGGTTCGTTTGAGGTTAATCTGGCCGTCGTGCCAGTAGGGATGGATTTTGTTACCCGCGAAATACCCTCATGATTTACGAGCATTGCGGGCATGTGGAGAGTGGAAAAGAATGGGATGATGGGAGGAAGCAAAAGACGATTAAACCCGGGCATTGCGGGTGTCAACTCGCAACTGACGGCGCCGTTCAGCAGCAGCTGGATCGAGATATCAGTGGACCTGACCACGGTTCAAGAAGTTCGGGGACATGCACGATATCGGACAGCATTTGCTGGAGATAGATCGGGGCCGTAGCAAAGCAGAGTAGTATGGGGGGCCATGGCGATATGAGCGGACAAAAATTGGCCAGCACATTGAAAGCACCCCATACTACCAGTTTTAAAATGCTCCGATGAATAAACAAAAAAAATTCTGATGAACCAATCATACATAACTTGACGTGTTTTCAACTTGTGAAATGCCGAATGCTGTTATATGACTCTTATCCTTTCCTACTCTACCTGCACACTCAAGATGTAGTTGATATGGAAGAGGTAGTCAAGCTGTCAAGAAAGTTCAAGCAGCGCAATGCTCCACTGTCTCTTCTGTGATTGGTCGGCATAGAGACATCCATCAAACGCTGAAGGGTAACTCGAGTCTTGGGACTCAATCGTCAAATCAACCACCTGTTTACCACAACAACATTTCAAGGTGAAAGATCAAACTGTGAATCTTTTCAGTCCCATTCCCTCAGTAGTCGAGACAGTTCCCGTGACCCTCGATTGGGCGTCAAAGCATCTCAAAAACCTCACGACCGGACGTCAGCGCGGAGACTGCATCAACCATCCCAAACATTCGGTATATAACACGATCCCGAACGAACTCTTGAAAGTCTATTGAGAAATGCCCTCGCGGTTTGTCTCCGTTGGCGCCATCAATCCCTCTACGGGAGAGGTAACAACGCCGGCGACTGTCACATCATCGTCATCCATCTCTCCTCCCACGTCTTCATCAACAACCGCCGCCACTTCTGCGGTCCCATCGACATCGACATCATCGTCAACAACAACAACAACAACCTCCACCAATGCACCGGCCAACGTCCAGAGTACCTCATCATCAAAAACATCAACAATAACCCCCACCCCCACCCCCACAGACACAGCCACAGCCACAGCCACAGCACCACCCCCCTCCCACGCCAACCCTCCCCCTCCCCCTCCCGCCCCTGCCCCCTCCAAGAAATCCCAAGAATGGCTCACAGTCCAAGCCGAACTTGAAGCCAAAAAACGCTCTTCTCCCTCCATCCCCACCATCGGCGGCCCAGCAGCCGTTGAACAAAAATCCCTCTACGAAGTCCTCCAAGCCAACAAAGCCGCCAAGCAAGCCGCCTTTGAAGAAGCCAACAAGATCAAGAACCAGTTCCGCGCTTTGGACGACGACGAGATTGAGTTCCTTGAGGGGGTTGCGGAGAGGAAGAGGAGGGAGGAGGAAGAGAGACGGAGGGAGGAGGAGGGGGGGTTGAGGGTTTTTAGGGAACTGCAGAAAAGAAAAGAGAGTGGGGGTGGGGGGAGTGAGGAGGAGGATGGGGATGAGGTGGGGTTGGGGGAGGAGGAGTTGATGTTTTTGAGTGGGACGGGAGGAGGAGGAGGGAGGAAGAGGAGGAGGGGAGAGGGGAAAAGGTTGGTGCCGGGGGTTAAGAGGGTTCGGAGTGCTGGGGAGGGGGGGAAGGGGAAAGGGGAGGGGGAGGGAGAGAAGAAGGAAGAGGATGGGAAGACGGAGATGAAGACCGTGGTCCCTGAGCCGGCCAAGACTACGGCTACGGCACCTGTGAAGAAGCCCCTTGGTGGACTTGTTTCGTATGCATCGTCGGATGAGGACGATGACTGAGCATTAATGGAGGATGAGGAGTTGATAGGAGACATCAGACCAGGCAGGCGGACTTGGCTGAACTGCTTGTTTCAAGAGTTACTTGAAAGAGGAGTCTCATTATATGCTGTAGTATCGTAGTGGAAGATGACCAGAAAGATTGGAGATATATCGTCAGTCTCCTCTAAATAGCAACCGCTAACACCTGAACCTTTTTGATACCCAGCTTTTCTGAACCACTGCTTATTCATACACTGTAATCGCAACATGTACCTCTTTAATATCATGTTTGTACATGAAGATAAAATGCCAGCCAACTTCAGGTATATCAGTTTCCCGTATCAACAACAACACCTCGCTTACTCAATGTCCTTATCCTCCAAAGGGACCAGCTTCTTCTTGTTGAAGGCCTTGTCGTAGCCCCAACGGTAGACCTGCCTCAATGACCCCTTAATCCATCCCTCGACCTCCTCCTCAGGCACCTTAATCTTGCTTACCCGATCCTCGTCCTCGGGCGTCAAGGCAAACCTCCTCATGCGGTGCGCAAGTCTTGGATCCATCACCACCGGCTTCGTGTGGATCTTCTCCGTCACTTCCTTATCGGCATCAGCCTCATCCTCCTTCCATACCTTCTTGGGCCAGTCCTTCTCCTCCCACTCGAGCTCCTTCGCCTGCTCATACTGCACCGAATCGGCAGAGGGCGCGTCCGGGTTGGTTTGTTGCTGGAATTCGCGGTGGGTGGACAGGCATACAGCGGCGACCTCGCGGCCGATATCGTCGGCAAGCGAGCGGCGGTTGAAGAAGCGGACCATGCGTGTGGGAGTGTTGAGGAAGCCGAGGATGTGAGGCTCACGGATGGGGACCGCCGGGGTGAGCTCCTGTGGCGTCAGGGGGTGGAGGGTCTCGGACGGGTAATCGGAGGTGGTGTTGTACGGCTTGGGTTGGGGTGGGCGCTTGGGCTTCGGAGCCTCCTCCTCCTTCTTCTCCTCCGCAGGCTTCTCCTCCGCGGGCTTCTCGTCTGTCGATACGCTACCCTCGGCCGCAGCAGGTGCGGGTGTGGGAGGGAGCGGCGCGGGCTCAGCGGGCGCGACCAGCGGGCCCAACCAACCCTCGTGCAGACCCCGGAGGTACTCCTTCCATGTGTGACGGCCAATGACAACGTCGCCGCGAACACCCTCGTAGTCCTTGATGCCGCGCTGCTGGCGGTAGATCTCTATCAACTCGTCCTTCGTAGGCTCGCGGTCGGGGTCTTGTTCTTCCTTGTTCTCCCAGCCACGGCGCACCTTGCGCAATCTTTCTGCGACTACGGCGCGCACGTCGCCTTCCCGACGGCCCTGCACAAACTCCCAGTCCAAGCCACTTGCGGCAAGGACAGGCTTGACGTATTCGGTGTAGTGATCCTGAGCGACCCGCAGACCGTCGCCGGGCGGGGCGGAGAGGTAGATGGTCAGCTTGCGCGGCTGTTCAAGGCCGAGTTTATCGGTGATGGGCTCGGCAGCCAGATGTTCGACAGCGTGCCTCCATTTTGCGATGTTTCGCCTCTTCTCGCGGCGGTCGTAGATGATTGCAGCTGTGATAGAGGCCGAGACGGTCCAGAAGATCATCCAATTGCGGGAGGGAAGCTTGTTGGGCAGGTTGGGGATACCGAGCATGCGAAGCGCCTGGTTCTGCGGCCTGGGGGCTTTCGGAGGAGGAGGAGGAGGGGGCTAGATGTAGTGTTAGCAGCCATCAGAGGTATACTTGAATGCGACGGAGCCGGAGTGTAACATACTGTAGCCGTAGCCGCAGCCGGAGCGGCAGGCGCCGTAGTGGACGCCGGGGGTACCGGTTCGGCCATTTGTGTAGTGTTGCGCTGGCTGATGCTATTGCTCTAATGTATGTCGTGCGGTGATGGAGTTTGCGCAATTACGGGCGCATGCAGCTTACAGCGCGAGGGGTATCGTAGAGTGAGCTCGGAGGGGTGCTCGCGGGGGTCGTCACAGGCGGCACACTTAGAAGACAGGAGGGTCCGTGATGATTACGGACAGCGACGGACTCCGTAGGAGCTCCGTCGCGAGGAACCTGGGGCCGGTGCAGCGGAGCACCCGAACTGCCAAAATTCCCCCGAAACACTTTCTTATCGCGATAAGCCGATAAGGCGCTCCCGCGGCATCTTCATCGCGTTTAGTCTTGTGCACGGGCCATATGCGAGAGTCAACCGCACGTCATGCCGTTGACACGACTTTATAAGTGCAGACCACGCAGACTTGACAACCACATCTGCAAAGCAACCTACTTATCTTGAGAGATTCGAGATAGCCTCATGTCTGGACATTGGTCCCCCGAGTTGTCTGTCGTCTCTTGAGCCCGCTTGAAACCCGTTCTCTTTAGTCAGAGCTATAGGTCCTCAAAGCGTTTGCAAAGGGTACCTGAGCTTGCAAGTCTGGCCATCTATTCCGTACTCACACTTCAGTTCTCTGCTGAAGCATCGTAGAGGCGGGGATAGTTGTACACTCTGTGTCAACTTGGGCTTCTGTGCTGTCAGCGATGCCTTCCTGTTCAATGGACACAACTGTTCGAGACGCTGCAACCCCTGAAAGAGCAGGAGCCCCCAGGGAAGATGCGGTGTCAAGTGCGCTAATGGTGCTTACCCCACCTGCAGCTCCACCAGGATGCCCCTTCGACGGGATCAATTGCAGAGTGCCCGTGCCCAGCCAGTAATAATTCCAGGACCGCCGAGCCCAGATTATCGATGCTGTCGAGGTCCAATGCCATTTCATCGAGCTCTGAGGATTGGTGATTCAGTGTCCTCGTGAGGCAAAAAAGATGATTGTCAGGTTGTATGTCTGAACGCCCACAACTCCATCGTCTGTGAAAAAGACAACCACATTGTGTTGAGGACCACGAAGTTGAAGGTAGAATTCTTGATGTTGACCAATGGCTCCGTCCCGTCCTTGAGCTCACCACCACTGAACCTGGACAAGTTCAAAACATGGAACCCCTCTTTCTACGACCTCCTTATTCCTGGGGATCGTGTAACAGATTCACAACAAGGCGTTCCTCCTGTGGCCAAAGCACTAGAACAACGAGCATACTATGTAAACTTGAAGATGCTCCTTGTTTGTTCATAATTGAAAGTTGTCTTTGAATTCACCCGATATTGTTTCTTGCCATCAGAGTTTCCTAGTCACTTATAGATCTTGTTAACAACCACCACACCTTCTCTCTTATACCGATACCGCAGGGTGCCCCACCTGCTTCTCCTGATACGTCCGTTCTCCAAATTACAGCGGCTTGGATCGCTTCCAACGCTCTTGTCAGACTCCTGTGGGCTGTCGCTGCACGAGAGGCTCCCGTCACGCTTTGCTTCCACTTCCACATCGACTGCACGTTCCAGCGGGCACGCCTCTGTCACAGCACACTTCGGACGGTGCCACTCGACCTCCCCCCAGCCTGGCCGCCTCAATCCCCATAGCCAACCCTCGTTCGACCCTCGTTGGACCCTGGTCCCAAGAAAAAGCAACCTCCTTTCCTCCCGTCTCCCCGTATCCCGTCTTGTACACAGACCCCTTTCTGTGCGCAAACATCCCATCGATCGGTCCAGGAGCTCGACCTCTGATCGTTTCTGCATCTGCCGTCCCTTGAACTCTTGCGCCCAGTTCCAATCTCGTTCCCACGAGACCCAGCTCGCTTGCGCACTTCCCGCTACATACACCTGGAATCCATCCACCCTCAGCAACCCACTGTTTACTGTTTACAAGGTAGAGGTAGCGAACTGCTAAGATGGACAACAACAACCGCCCACATCTCAACCTGGGCATCAACGACACCCGCATGGCCCCGAACGATCGTACCTATCCCACCACCCCGTCGACCTTCCCGCAACCCGTCTTCCCAGGTCAACAAGCCGGTGGCGCCCAGGCTGGCCAGCAATACAACCAGGCCTACGCGCAGTCCGGCAATTATTATCAACAGAACCAGTATGCCAACCACTACACCCCAGGTGCCGACTACGGCTTCGTTCAGGCTCACTCTAACACTGATGGTACTAGCAATGACCCCAACACCGGTCTCGCCCACCAGTTCGCCCATCAGAACATTGGTGGTGCTGGAAGAGCTTCTCCCTACGGCTCTCGTGGCCCATCTCCCGCTCAACGCCCTCGTACATCCGGAAACTCTGGCCAACAGCAAACCTATGGCAACTATCTGAGCGCGCCGATGCCCTCGAATACTCAGCTCGAGTTCGCTCCTGCCCCCGAACGGAACCCCGACAAATATGGCCCCAATGCAAACAACAACCAGAAGAAGTGCTCACAGCTGGCCTCCGACTTCTTCAAGGACAGCGTCAAGCGCGCCAGGGAGCGCAACCAGAGGTGAATGCTGCAGCGACAAGCTGTTGCCCCTACATCCAGCCGCGAACGGTACTGACACCCTATATAGACAGAGCGAGATGGAGCAGAAGCTCGGTGAGACCAATGATCCCCGCCGTCGCGAATCGATTTGGTCAACCGCTGGCCGGAAGGAGGGCCAGTATTTGCGCTTCCTGAGAACCAAGGACAAGCCCGAGAACTACCAGACCATCAAGATCATCGGCAAGGGCGCTTTTGGCGAGGTCAAGCTGGTGCAGAAGAAGGCCGACGGCAAGGTTTACGCTATGAAGTCGCTCATCAAGACGGAAATGTTCAAGAAGGACCAGCTTGCCCACGTCCGAGCAGAAAGAGATATCTTGGCCGAGTCGGACAGCCCATGGGTCGTCAAGCTCTACACCACCTTCCAGGATGCGAACTTCCTTTACATGCTCATGGAGTTCTTGCCCGGTGGCGACTTGATGACCATGCTGATCAAATACGAAATCTTCTCGGAGGATATCACCCGTTTCTACATTGCCGAAATTGTCTTGGCTATCGACGCCGTCCATAAGCTGGGCTTCATTCACAGGTAGGCTTTGCCGGAGGCAATGCTCTGGGAAAGAGATACTAACATCGTTGTGATTACAGAGACATCAAGCCAGACAACATCCTTCTCGATAGGGGTGGTCATGTCAAGCTTACAGATTTCGGTCTCTCTACCGGCTTCCACAAGCTCCATGATAACAACTACTACACACAGCTGCTCCAGGGCAAATCCAACAAGCCGCGCGACAACCGCAACTCGATTGCTATTGACCAAATCAACCTGACGGTCAGCAACCGTGCACAGATCAATGACTGGAGACGCTCTAGACGTTTGATGGCCTACTCGACCGTCGGTACACCAGACTATATTGCTCCCGAAATCTTCACTGGCCATGGTTACTCGTTTGATTGCGATTGGTGGTCTTTGGGTACCATCATGTTCGAGTGCTTGGTCGGCTGGCCTCCTTTCTGCGCCGAGGATAGCCACGACACCTACCGCAAGATCGTTAACTGGAGGCATTCGCTTTACTTCCCGGATGACATCACCCTTGGTGTAGATGCCGAGAGCCTCATCAGAAGGTATGCATGCTTTTAACTTCCCGCGAAATTGCTCACAATATTGACTTGTCATAGCCTCATTTGCAACACTGAGAACCGTCTCGGCCGTGGTGGTGCCCACGAAATCAAGAGCCACGCCTTCTTCCGCGGCGTTGAGTTCGACAGCTTGCGCCGCATCCGTGCGCCCTTCGAGCCCCGTCTCACATCCGCCATCGATACCACATACTTCCCTACGGACGAGATCGACCAGACGGATAACGCCACTCTGCTCAAGGCTCAGCAGGCCGCTAGGGGCGCCGCTGCCCCTGCGCAGCAGGAGGAGAGCCCAGAACTCAGCTTGCCCTTCATTGGATACACGTTCAAGCGTTTCGACAACAACTTCCGATGATCTCGCTACGTCTCGTCGTTGTCTGAGTAATTAAGCGTTGGGTTTTGGGGCGTAATAGTGATGGCGAAAGGGAGAGGGTGTGTGCTGCTGGGCGGCAGTATCTGGGTACCTCTTGTACTTGGCTTTTACGTCTTTGCTAGCTCGCGGTGTTGTTGAGATATCTGACGGCAAAGACAGTTTTGCTGATAGTACGCGTATTTCCATACCGCATATATGGCTGAAAACAGAAACATAATGTAGGAACTGCATCTTTGGGGAGAGGAACTGGGAAGCCCTGAAGCGAGCAACAAGGGATGTTTAAAACAGCAAGAGACATGAACGTTATGTATGGCGTGATAATAGAAATGTTGTATATCTATTGACCGAATTTTGCATTCGCTTTCCCACGTTCACATTCAACTTGCACCAGCTTGATGGCTACCAGAAACCGCTTGTATAGGTTTGGCATCAGTTCTGTGCCTTTGCTCAAAGCCATGGTAAATACCATCATATATGAGAACATATCCCAAGCGATACAACAAACCGCGAAATCATGTTCTTTCACTGTGGGAATCACAGGACAATGGGCTCAGCCACTATGAGTATCGTGCATTAGATATTCTACAACCAACACTATTCAGAGGCCAGCCAAACCCAGCTACATCATCTGACCTCCTGTCCCTCCCCTACCTAGCTAGTCTAACCCATACCTTGCTTGAGGTGAGGAACTGCAAATTCCCGCTAGAGACACTTTCAGAGTCCTACACCCTCAAGCCATTCTCCAGCACCTTCCTCCCCCTATCATCATACACAATCGAACTGAAAGCCTCAAAGTCGCCGCTGCCCACCAGATACTCATCGTCATCCACGTCAAAGGGTAGCAGGCTATACAGACCATTGCCCGGCTTGGGCCACAGAGCCGCTAGCGGGTCGTACTCTTCTTCGTCCTCGCCCTCTCCGCCTTGGTTTTCTTGACTGGTTTCTCTTGATAGGACAATGTCTTTTAGACTCTTGCCGTTTGGTCCCGAGGAGCCCTTTTGTCCCTTCCCGTTGTTGCTGTTGTTGTTGGACCCCTTACTACTGCCGTTAGACGGCGGACCAGGAAATATCGGCAAATCAGGATGAACCTCCAACGCAGCCATGATCAATCCCACCAGCTCCTGCGGCGGCAGTGTCGACAAATACGCGCGCTTTTGTTGCGGGGGTTTATCCGCCCAACTTTCCCTTTCCCTCACCACTTTTAGCGATTGCTCTAGTTCCCGTTTCTGCTGCTGCCCCTTCCTCCCCAAACCCTTCCCCTCCCTCTTCGCCACACACACCGAACATACCCAACCCCTGGTCTGATCCCGAATAACCTCCGTTTCGATTGGGGGCTCGTGACACCGCTGGTGCCACCCTTCGTTGCACCCGTCGCAGAACACCATCGGGTTTTGTGCGGGGCTGTGCATTCGGGTGCATTTCTTGCATAAAGCTTGCTCGGCTGTGCGCTTGCCGTAGTGATGCGTCGACGCCGTGCTGCGGTGTTTCTTGTTGGCGGCGTCGACGGCCGCGGGGTTGTAGGTTGTGGGTTTGAGGACCTGCCGGCCGGATTTGGTCATGGTGAGGAGGGAGGAGGTGGTGGTCGTTTGGGTAGGGGTGGCGCCCGAGGGCAAGTCTTCGGGTTCGGATACACCGGAGAGACTGGAGAGGCTGCTAAGCTCGTCCGCGTCTTGTTGCTGCTTGATGCGTTTCTTTCTGTGGCCGGTGGGATCTGCTGCGGCGGCTTTGCTGGAGTTGGGGGGACGTCCGACTGGGTTGCCTGTTGACGTTTTTGCCTTTTTGGGTTTGCTTTCTGCGGCGGCGGCGGGCTTGGGTGGCTTGACTACTGAGACTTTGCCTGAAGCCGTGAGGCCGCTGTTGATGTTCTTGATGGCACTCGTTGTGCCGCTTTTGAATATTAATGACTTGTGTTTTGGAGGCGGCGGCGGTAGTGGTAGTGAGAGGTTTGTCGAACTTGGAGCCGAGGCAGCAGATGACGGTACTGTCCTTGGCAGAGAAAGGTTCTTGACTGTCGTCGTCGGTGCTGGTGTTGGCATCTTAATGCTCGGCAGGATCAGGGGCATTTTTAAGCTCATGGAAGTTGAGGTTTTCAACCCCGTGCCCGCAACCAGCCTCTTCTTCGCGTCCTCGAACGCATCTTGCTCAAGCTTGATAGGACTGCTGCCCGTGACCACTGTCGTTTTCGATGATACGACTGGACTGAAACTGCCGCCGCCATCATTCTTTCCCTCCTTGGCCTTCAGCCGCTGAAGAATGAGTTGAGTAGCAGCCGAGAACTGCGGTACGTATGGCCGTGACGACGACGTAGATGCGGAGGATGAAATGGTGGGTCCCGAACTGGGAGTCGGAGCCGGCGTTGAGATGGCCGGTGTTGTCGGCTTCGACGCCTGTTGGCTCCCGTGTGGTGTCTGGTCTGCCATGATGGCGAGGGTTGGTTGTAAAGATAGCCGGGTGTGTTATATGGTGCTCATAATCTGACCTGATACAAAATCGGTGTTAGTGGTTGGTTGCGACTGACATCTGGAGTATGCGCAGACTCACTAATAATATCGTGCTGTGTTCATGACTACTCTTTTGCCGACAATGTCATGAAATCCTCCTTCTAACTTTTGTCGCGAAACTCTCCATGACACACCTTTCCACAAAGAATTTTTCGTCGCTGTATATAAAGAGGAAAAGAAGTGGGAGAACCGGAAAAGCGGCAGGGGGAGTTGGAAGGAAGTGAATGGTGTCGCGGCTTCCCGAAAATGGGATGTCTAGAACCTGAGCTTGAACAAGGGGAGGCCGGAAGGGCATTCACAGTGCAGTTGTAGCTCACTGTAGCGACAGCATTGACCACGTGAGACGCACGTATTACCCTAACCCTTCCACGCGTCAGAGCAAAATCGAATGATATCGTATTGCTTGCGCTACCTAACAACAACTCAACTATAAACCACCCATCTACACTACCGCGATAACCGTCACCTAACCACCCCTTTCTCCTTCAACTGACGTATTTGTTCGTCGCTCAAGCCTACATGCTCCCGCAAGACCTCGTCGGTATGCTGTCCTAGCGTAGGCGGCGGACTTCTAATCGTGGGACTCGTCTCCGAGTACTTGACAGGCGAGTTCACCATCTTGATGGGCCCGCACGCTTCATGCTCTACCTCAACCACCATGTTGCGAGCAAGGGTGTGCTCGTGATTGAGGGTGGTGAGAACGTCATTAATCGCAGCATAGGGCAGGCCTTTACCCTCAAAGATGTTCAGCCATTCCTGAGTCGTCTTGGTCTTTGTGATCTTTTCGATCTCCGCCTCAAGCTCGACCCGGTTCGCTACCCGCTGCGCGTTGATCTTGTACTTTGGGTCATCCTTCCACTCCGGACGGCCCAGCCCGTCGCACAAGATTCCAAACAATCGGTCGTTTCCTCCACCAAAAAGAATGTCGCCATCCTTGGTTTCGAATGCCTTGTAAGGCACAATCGAGGCTACTGTTGTTAGCGGTCCATTGTCCGACAGAAGGGATCGAAATGGGATACTCACGATGGGCTGTTCCCCACCGGCCCGAGTCTTTCTTTCCACTGATCAAGCAACTGCTTGCGATATTCGCCAGGGTGGCCGTCTGGCAGTCGCTCAAGCACGCATCAATCCATTGCCCTCTGCCGGTTTTGGCACGGGCAAGCAAGGCCGCCATGATACTGTTGCTCGTATACAACCCGGTGGTGAGATCCGTCACGGCCACACCAACCTTGACAGGTGGCCCATCCCTACTGCCGGTGATGTGCATGAGGCCAAACTCGGCTTCCACCATAACATCGTAGCCAGCCCGGCTCGAGTACGGCCCAGTCTGTCCGTAGCCGGTAATGGATGCGTAGATGAGTGCTGGGTTGGTCTGACGGAGGGTCTCGTAGTCCAAGCCGTACTTCTTGAGCGATCCGGGAACGTAGTTTTCCACGAGGATGTCACACTTGGCCGCCAGCTTTTGCAGAATCTCCACGCCCGCTGGATCTTGGAATGAAAGGGCAAGCGATTTCTTGTTTCGGTTGACTCCCAGAAAGTACGCCGATTCACCCGGTCCCTCCATGGACGAACCGGACTTGTAGCTGGCATACGGTGGCCCCCATGCTCGAGTATCGTCACCTCTTACGGGATGCTCAACCTTGATTACTTCTGCGCTCAAAGGGTCTCAGCTGGGGCGCTCACAGTTCGGGACCGATAGACTCACCCAAGATCTCCTAGAATTTGTGTACAGTAAGGCTAATGAAAGGACGTGTCAGCTCATCCTAGCATAAGGGGGAGTTGCCTTCTTACCCCAGCCAGCACTCTAGTCATGTCGAGCACGCGATAACCCTCAAGAGGAAGCGTTCCATCAGCGGAACGGACTGAGGAACTGGCAAAGCAACGACGAGTTGTCGCCGGAATAGGACGGCTCAGCGCCGTAGCACGGGCGGCCTTGAACAAACTGCGGTGCATCATATCGTACACAGTCTACCGAAACAAAACAAGAAACAAATGATCATGAACTGCCCAGGCCCATAAGTGCTTCAGCCAAGACAGAATGACATGTATGCTACTTTATACCACATGGGCTCCGCGGCGATCGGTGGAGAATAACGGAAGCTATTCCCGTTCCTTCCCCGCAGTTCCGGCGGTCCAGCCACCGGATCCCGAGGTTTACAGTGCACCTTCCAGCGCCATTCCGGATGATAGTAGACAAGACACTTGAGTTCCTCATTGAAAGTAGACATTGAGTATACGGTTAGATACGCTTTCCTACTACAATTGTTCTTCTTGTGGTGTGATGGAAACGATGGTGCCATGACTGTACCTATGCACCATGTTGAAGCGGCTCCATCAAAACAAGGAGGGATACCGTATCCTCGCTCTCGAGATATAGACAACTGGACCACAGCTTGTCAACAGAAGAAAAGTTACAATCCAGCCAGGCCAAAACGGGAATTCAACGTATTTAATAAAATAATGTGAGAGTCTTGACTTCAATATTCTGTGTCAACGTTAACTCCAGCTGCCTGCATCATCGTTTAATTCTCAGTCGCAGAAGGTTGACAGCTGCCAGTCAGCTGACCAATCAGGAGGCTCGTTTGTCTCGCCTGAACGCCTTTCTCAACTTTTCCACAGCGCGTCTTGGGGGTCCCGCTGTCCCATCAATTACAACTGATATCATCCATCGAAACCCACATCAACCTTCATCGCCTTGTCTCGACCACATTACTGCCACGGCACACGAACATCGCCATACTTCAATCTCATACAGATTTAGCCGGAGAAGAAGAGATACATCAACGCCAACACTATGGATTACCAGAACCGCGCGGGCTCCAAATTCGGCGGCGGCGGCGTAGCCTCCCACTCCGCCACCAACGCCGACCGCCGCGAGCGTCTACGCAAGCTCGCCCTCGAGACTATCGATCTCGACAAGGACCCTTACATCTTCCGCAACCATCTCGGCTCCTTCGAGTGCCGTCTCTGCCTGACGGTGCACCAGAACGACGGCTCCTACCTCGCCCACACCCAAGGCAAGAAGCATCAAACAAACCTCGCTCGCCGCGCCGCCCGCGAGCAAAAAGAAGGCAAAGGCGAAGTCGATCCGCAGACGGGTCTACCCGTCGGCGTCGTCGGCGCCGGTTTTGCCGCTTTGGGGTTGGGCGCYGGCGGCGTGCGCAAGAACGTGGTCAAGATCGGCCGCCCCGGATACAAGATCACCAAAGTGCGCGACCCCATTACCCGCCAGCAAGGATTGCTGTTCCAGCTGCAGTACCCGGATATTGCTACGGGCGTCACGCCCAAGTGGCAGGTCATGAGCGCGTTCAGCCAAAGGGTCGAGGAACCGGACAGGAACTACCAGTACCTCCTGGTCGCCGCGGAGCCGTACGAGACGTGCGGGTTCAAGATCCCGGCCCGCGAGCTGGACAAGCGCGAGGACAAGCAGTTTGAGTTTTGGGACCCGGATAGCAAGGAGTACTGGGTGCAGATCATGTTCATGACGGAGCGCGAGGAGCGGTTTAATGCGGCGCCTGGGTTGACGGGGAGGAGATGATGTGTTTTACTCCTTTGCCATTGCTGCAGGAGAACACTTTTGTCTGCCCGTTCGAAATTGTTTTGGGATGGGAAAATATGCTTGGCGTTTACGGAGTTTCTGTCATTCGTGTTATGGCCAGTGCCGCTTCGGCTTCTCGGACGTACCCGAAGTCACACGGAGGTCGCAGGAGGGCTTGCTGCTAGAAAGAGGATGGAAGGAGGCTATAATGCCTGGAAATTGCGTCGAGGAACAGATCACGACCCGGTCAGCGGCCTTCGTCCAACGACGATCTGAGTCGGCATCACGCGAATCCAAGAAAGCTTGGACGCACGGCCCGTCTGAAGCACGACGATTGCTGTTGAGCGGGCGTTGGGAGATGAATCCGAATCCCCCACAACCATACAGGAAATGGGACGTTCAGTATGGCTGGAGATCATCGGAAAGGACGAGGACTTGCACGAACCAATACCACCGACAGAAAAGGGCTTGAGATTGTTGTAAGGCTATATATACAGACTCGGAGTTGCGTGTTTCCTCCTAGCTGACACATAAAACAGACCCGATGAGCGGACTTTACGCCCATTATCGCGTTCCCCATATGCCCCCGTGAGTGTCTTATTTTTCTTCCTCATTACCTGGTGGTATGAAATGATTTGCATGCTGTCTCACCAGTGAAGTAGGCGAAACAGGTGGGTTTGCTACCGTAGCTCGTAGATGTCTGTCACAACTCCACGTTCGATTCTCTTTGTACAACGGAATCTATCTAGACGACATAGTCAAACAGATCATAGGAGCGCTGCACTAACAGCTTCCTCCCATCTCGTAACGCATGCTTCCAAACCCATCCAAAGACCCCTTTGAAAACCAAGCTCAGATCTGCCTTTTGTACATCATTGTCGAGAGCAATATATTATTGCGAAAAGACAACAGCACAAGCAAGGAGAGGCGAGCGAGCCGAGCCCCGGGAAGGGCTTCGATCTTGCAACAAAACCAAAACCACGACGGCACGGGGCCCAGCAAAATACGCAAGCCCTTAACAAGCAAGGGTTGTCGGATTTGGTTGGACCGGTGACTCGGAAGTATCTGTAAGAATCATCACCGCAAGGTTCTAGGGCGTCTTGGACTATTCTCGGATTCGGATTTGGAAGCAAGCCGTCGAGTGGACTGAACTCAGTCACTGGGATTGGGGTTTTAGGAAATCAGGGTGGTTCCCTTTACCCTCCCGCTTTCCATCTTGGCGGTTCTTGCGCCGAATTGAATCTGTGTTGAGAGACCTCTGTTAGCATCTTCTTTCATCGCGTGAGACCCGGGGCAAATTGCCAAACTTACAGCCCTCTTCTTCTCCTTCGCCACAGCTTCCATACCCAACTCCAGAGCAAGCAGCCTCAAAACTCTCTTGCCGGCTTCGACCTCCCCTCCTTCGTTCTCAAAGTCACACTTCCCCCACGCCGGAGTGTCCATAGCCCACTTGACCAACCTCTCGTCCAGATAAGGAAACCTCACCTCCTTACTCCAGTGCGACATGGCCCGATCATCTCGACCAAGGTTCCGCTTACCCAGACGACTAACGTCCAGCAAGAGTTCGTCAACAAGACCGGCGTACCCGGCCCGCTCAAAGGCGGAAGGGTGGCGGGAGTAACCCCCAAAGAGCTCGTCAGCTCCCAAGCCGGACAGGAGGACGCGGGCGGGGGAGGTGTACTGCTCCTCCACCCGGTCGTCTAGGTGGGTGCACGCGCCTTGGCCGCGGGCGGCGAAGTAGAGCGCGTAGCCGATGGAGAGATCCATTTCGGTGTTGTGCGGGTAAATGAGGGAGATCACCTGTTGGCGGTGGGAAAGGGTTTCGGTGTAGGGGACGTTTACCTGATAGGAACCAAACATGTTAGAGAAACTGATCGGTGTGGAAATGGCGAGCGGCAACCATGAGGAGACTGTAACTTACAGCTACAAACCGGAAGGCCCGTCCAGGACAGACTCTCTGCAGCTCGGCGAACGATTTCCTGCCAGTGATTCTGTCGGGACAGGCCTCGTAGAAGTCGATGCTATCGACATCGACCTCACCATTGCTGCCGTTGTTCTTGGCACGATCCTTGCGAAGCTGGGCCACAACGCGCGGGTTTTCAAACGCCACATTCAGGAGATCAATTCCTTGCTCCGGGTCCATGACCTCGTGGGCCAGTTTCGCAAGGACGGTGCAATCCAGACCTCCGGAGAAGAGCACGGCGACGCGAGTGTCGTGCGCCACCCTGTCTGCATTTGGAGGCTGTGGGATGTTGAGGACGCGCAGAGACAGGGAGTCGATAAGCTGTTGCTTCAGCGCAGCCACCGAGGGCGAAGCCGCTGACAGTGGCGCGTAGCCCGAGGCGGGTGGGAGAGACTTGTTGAATCTGCCGATGCTGGAAACCTGTAGAGAGAGAGTAGTGAGTTTGAACAACACCCTTACCCATAGCCATGCCGCGCGGATTCGAAGTGACCAAAGTGAAACAACAAAAAATCACAAACGGCAACGCAAGGTACTCACAAACTCAGCGGGATCAACCCCCTCGATCCAATCCCTCCGCACCGGCTCCAACGCCGTTTTCGTCCCCTCCTCACCCATGCCTGACGAAGGCAACATGCCCAAATCAAGCACATGAATCCCATCAGCCTCCACCTCCTTCCATCCATTGGCATTGGCGTTGGCGTTGGCGTTGGCGTTGGCGTTGGCGTTGGCGTTGGCGTTGGCGTTGGCGTTGGCGTTGGCGTTGGCGTTGGTATCACCGCCACCGTTCAACCCCTCCGCAACACTCGACAACACCACCTCTCCAGTCCGCTCATCCCTCTTCATCATAAGCGACCTCCTTCCCAACCGATCTCTGCCAAATAAGACTTTCTGGCCCGCTTCATACCAGTAAACAAAGGCAAACGGACCTTCAATGGTCCGAAAAACATCCAGGATTTTCTTTTCCGTCTCCTCTTCCTCTTCCTTTGAAGCAGCAGCAGTCTCGGCAGTCGCAGAAGCACTAGCTTCCACCTCCCTCAACAGCCGCCAAATCTCCTCTCCATCGTTGCCACTGACGGGTTCACCATTGATGCGCCAAGCCTCGCCGTTCCAGCAGAGTACGGAGCCTTTGTCTGTGTCTGGGTAAGAGAGAGGTTGTTTGGCGACGTGGTCGCCGCGGAGGGCGAGGACGGTGGATGTAAGCTTAAATGTCCAGCAGTCTAAGGACGAGTCGCTGTTGGTTGAAGAGGTGACGCGCCTCTCGACTTGGCCGAGGTAGTCTGGACCGCGGTTGCAGAGACAGCGGGTTAAGTCTGGGGAGACGGTGTGGTTGATGCCCGGGGGAGTGAGGACGGCGTGGATGCCGCACATTGTGGGCGGAGATGATGGTGGAATGAAGACAGGTTGGAGGGGTTGGAGGGGTTGGAGGGGGTGGCCGCTCGTTGTGCAGTTGAGATTTGGCTCATGTAACAATGCGAGGTTGAAGGCAATGTGAAGAGGTCCGTGCATGTAGGGCGAGGAGGTGCTTAGTCAGCAGGTTGGAATTTGGCAGCCGCATTCAACGGTCAACGAGATGCAATGAATGTCAGGAAAGAAGACCCTCAGACATGAGATTGCATATCGTATCGATGTCACTGAAAGTGAGTGGTATGATGGATGCAGGGACAAAAAAAAAAAAAAAAAAAAAAAAAAAAAAAAAAAAAGAAAAAAAAAAAAAAAAAAAAAAAACCGAGAGACGAGAGATTTTGAGACAAGAAAGACAGTCCGAGAGACCTCCGGCAACGAAGAAAAAATGTTAAGAAAAAAAAGAAAATTTTAGCTGCAACTCGTTTCGATCGAGTGACCTCCGGGTTATGAGCCCGGCGCGCTTCCGCTGCGCCATGCAGCTTTTGAGCTGTTGATAAAATGTTATCTGGAGGGAAACCTTAAGTATGACTGTATGAGTCACAGTCAAGGTGGAAATTCCCTGTTGTCCCTCGGGAGAGGTGTGAGCCGTACACGGAACGCAACGCACAATAGCAGATGGCGAACAAAGATGTAAAGTATCACCGACCAATGGTAACAATAAGTTTAGTTTAGCAAATGGTGTCTAATCATGCATTGATAAGTGGTATCTCAGGCTGTATTAATTCGATGACCCCCAACCGTACGTTCCCATACTCCCAGCCCCTTCAATGTCAAGACTCGTCCATTGAGCCCTCCAAGGCGCCAACACGCATTGCGAGCGTATAATTGACTGCTGCATTCCTGTCTAGTGTTCTGTGAAAGGATGGTGTCCAGTGTTTACTGGTCTGGCTTTGGAAACCTGCTTCTCTACAGCCAAGCCAACTTCCACCTATTCAAGTCTTTGCCCATTTACGCTGACAGGGCGAGACAAGCGTCGACGGCCAAACCAACCCTACGAGAAAATGTCAGCTAAACTCCTCGGCTAGTGTGAAAGGTAGTAGGGGTACTCACCTTCCCTCCTTCTGATATACCACGTCGCTGATGATTTCACGATCGAGATCCGGAAACATGCCTGCAAGTGTTTCCACTACATTGGCATGTTCAGCACGGAACAGTCGTTGTGCCTCAGCAGCTTCGGCGCTAGCCTGCCTTGCAGCCGCCTCTTCAGCAGATAATCTCTGGCGACGAGCTTCCTGCTCTGGTAGAGGCGTGTGGGCTGGGCTAGGGACATCTTGGTCTGCTGATGAAGATGCCCCTTCGTCAGAGAAGATTCGGCCGATGGTGCTCAAAGGTTTCTGGATCGTGCGTAGCAGTCCTGCTATAGCCGCCTTTTCCTCATTCCCGCCATATTCACTGCTTTCTCTAGCCTCATTAGAAGAGCTAGACCGGCGAGGTGTTGCAGGGCCGCCAACATCAAGTGAGGCGCGGACTTGTGATGACTCTCCAGCACTTAGCGTTGGCACGGCAGCTGACTTCTCAGACTGCACTGGCGGTGGGGGTGACTCAGCCCTGTGCTTTTCCGCAATGGCAGACACCGCAGCCTCCACGTTCTTCTCAAACTCCTCGTCCGTAATGGTCAGTGTCGTTCGGTCCATATTCTCAATGAACTGAATTGCTCCCATCTAGAAAAGGTTAGTAGGTGATAATCGGACAGCGTCATGCCAGCAACTTACCAGAGAGGAGAGGTAGTAGCCGGCTTCTCCGCCGAGCTTGTCTTGATTGCGGAATCTGAGGATGTATTGGACGTTAGACACCAAGTGCTCCGGGTTGGCCTGGAGCACGACATAAATGAGCATCGGCATGAACGAGTCCGCCGACCCGTCGGATTTTGAGTGTTTAAGCAGACCAAATATGACCTTGCAGCAGTTCAAGGCACATATTATCTTGTCTCGCGGTGCGCGGTATGACTTGATCTTCAGGAGCTCTGCGGGTTTGTCAGCGATAGCCACCCATCGAGAAGCCATGATGGTTCTCACCTTGTTGTGCCAGCTTGAGGAACCGTTTCCCGCTTTCACTAACCGGAGGAATATCCAGATGTTCCTCTCTTACCCAGTGGTAGATGTTGATCTTCTGAGAAAGAACCTCATCCCGTTCAACATCTTCCTGGTGCTGTCCACGCCGTCCTGGTCCCATTGGCCGTTCCCCACGCCGCCCCTTGTTTTTGGCGCCAGGAATCGGTTGTGGTGGAGGTATTGCGGGAGAGAACGTTTGGGTATAAAGCCGGTTCATGACAAGCTTCTCCATTCCTTCCCTCGCATTGTCGAACTCAGCATCTGACACGCTCCTCCATACCTCGCACTGTGCCATCTTGTTTGAAATAAATGCGAGGAAGTCGCTAATGATTTTGACCTGCTCATGGACCATCCATTGCCTCTTCCCGAATTCGAACAGGAAAGACTTTAGGTATCTTGCAACGGGATCGGCCTTCTTGTTTCGGAGCTGTTCGACGAAGCGATGGAAATCGAATGGTAACGGCGGCTCTGGCTCTGGTTCGGGAGGAGGAGGGCGATGAAGCGAGGTCGTGGGAGACATTGGCGAATCAAGGCTCTGAATGCTATGGCGTTTTTGAGCCTGTGATGGACTGCCGCCGGTATGGAACGGGTCGTCTTTTGGAGGGACTGGGGGAGCCAGCTCTTCCCTGCCCTTTTCCTTCAGAGGCGTCGTCGCAGGAGATGTGCTTGACAAGCTCAAGCCTTGCAAGTCCTGGAGTTGTTGGACCATAGAGGGGGCAAGTGGTTCGAGGCTCGATTTGCGGGGCGGATATTGTACGGGACTGGCCAGCAAAGGCGACGCCATCTCTAACCTGGGGCTCATGACTTCCTCTGCGCCGGGGCCTCCACCTCCTTCGCTGAACTGCTCCATGATGCTCTGCAGCTCGGACCTGGACCCGCTCTCACGCTCGTCGTCACTTGCATATTTCTTGTCATCGTATGCGGCGTCCGACCTAGTGGGTGATACGTCGTCGGAGCCGGAGCCACGTCTCGATCGCGGAGGAGCTGTAGAGGGGCTTCGAGAAGGAGGTTGCGAGACCGCCGGGGTGGGTGGGGTGGGGTCGATGTACGTCCGAGATTCAATCGTAAGGTACTGCGTGGCAGTCGTTGTGGTTGGAGAGGTGGTGGGCTTTAGGGTAGCAACCGAAGACATCAAGTCGGTCTCTTCTTCGGCGGGTCCTCCATGTTGGGTGTCTTTCGCATCCTCTCCGTCCATGACAACATCTGTATTCGGTTCAGGGGCAGTCGAAGACGTCGATGACGCGACTACCTCTTGTTCCGAGTCGGCATGCGTAAGGGCATTTTGGGGGACGCCAAGCTGGCTCTCGGGGTCGGATGTCTGGTCGTGAGGCGACATGCAAAAGACTGGAGCGAGGACGGCGCGGTAGGCGTTGATACGAAGTGCTGAGTCGCGAGTGTTGATTGGGGAGCCGAACGTGGGCTTGGAGGGTTCGGGCAGAAAGACAGCAAGCAAGTGTGGGTTCAAGCTAGCTGAGCTTTGCCAGGATTACTGCAGGCGGGCTTCCACTTGGGCGAGTCTATCACAAGGTTTCTTCTGGTAGCTATCACAAGAGCTGTTTCAGTCGGCAGAATGACCACTCCGGAACGGCCGTACGTATGTGGATGTGTTTAGGGGCGATCGTCGGGGAGTTGGCCGAGCAAAGAAAACAGAGTCTTTGTCAATGACAAGGGAAGTGTCAGCGTTGCGGGTTTGGCCAAGTGTTGGGTTGGATGAGAGGCAGGCCCGGAGAGAATGTGTGCATGTCACGAATTTGAGAGGTCAAGTTCTGGCGTACGGCAGGAAATGTTAGTACATACATCAAGGCATGCGGGCATGTCGATTCCTCTACGTAGGTTGCTGCGCTCATGCCACCATTTCCTGGCGGTCCTGGCTGTTACAAACAGCACAGGGGCAAGGCAGTAAGGTGCGGCCCCGCAGCGCTAGACTCGATAAACAATTGTTAGCGATCAGAATGATTTCCGTAGCGCATTATGCTGGTCTGTGCGCACATCTCAACCGCCTCGGCCGCCCAGCTACACCACCCGGACATCATCAACTGCAATAATGCGACCGGTGTTTCACAAAAGGGGACGCTTTTATTATGAACAGCGTGATGAGCTGTTAACTTTGGGAGTTCTAGTATCATCCGCTACCATCCTCGAGCATGTCCGATCACATCGCAAGCGAGTCCGGGCTGGCCTACCGAAGGAGCCCCGCCACGCCCGGTAGCGTCTCCGGAGCTGGATCTTGGCAGGGCTGAACGGCTGCCCGAGCCCCGGCTTTGTGTCGCAGCTCAGGACCCACTCAAGCCATGGTACGTACGCTGTTACGTGCCGGTGCCGGCCCGGACAACCGTCACGGAAGGTCGGCTGTAAAACGCAAATCTCCCAGCTTCAACGCGGCATCAACATTTATCGCTGACCTTGAGGTGACCTTTTTCGGGATTTTCCCCCCCAAATACCTACCCTTAATCAGCTCGTCAACGTATTTATCATCATTGCTCCCCCAAACCAGGATAATGAGCCATATAAGGCCTCGAGCCTAATGCGACCCATCCTTTAGCTTTTCTTTGGTCTTTGGCTGAGACTCGGACAACACATCGCCAAAAAGTCAACTGACTTTCATGCGAGTGATAGCCCAACCTAACCCACCACAACGCACCAACAGGCCACTCATGCCACTGTACCCACACATCAAAGACGAGAACGAAACATCACCACTTTGGCATGATGTAAGTCGGAACAAAGTTTGGCCACGGCCTTCGAAAGGAACATTGTACGCTTTTTTCTCATTATCACCAAATCACGCTCGCGGGCAAGACGGCTCATAGCAAACAACCAAGTAATTCAACTTACACTTCACAGATAAAGAAATCCTAGTCAAAGAGAAGGGAAAGCAAAAAGCCAACCGCTTTTTTCTTACCCGGACGTAGCATCTATACATACCCGTCTTGTGTGCGCTCTTCTTCAACGCAACAATCCAGGAGAATCAACAATGACGGCTCACCATATTGTGAGGGAACTGTGGGGTGGCTATTTTGTTTATTGCCGGTATCCGCAAATGCTATTTACTGTTGAGGCCATTACTAAAAATGCTGAACTGCCTTATTGAACATAGAGCTGCTTCGGCAGCTGGCCTCCAAAGTCGGTGATGATTCCTAGGGTGCCAGAGGAGCGCTCGAGGGCCACCACCAGTTGGGAGTTCCTCCAAAATCGAGGTCCAAATCCATTCCAACTACCATACCCGTCATCCTCCACCACCCAGGCCTACTGCGGAGGTGACCTCATCGCAGGCCCCAAGGCTCTGATTGTTCTCTTGATAAACACTTCCAGCGCCAAAGCTTTTTGAAGCTCCACGAACTCGTCTGAGCCCTCCAAAGGATTCCTCCCCCATAGCATGTCGGCCCCGGCCTTGCCCTTTCCACCTGCTCTTCCAAATAGCTCGAGACGAGGTCGCTTCGTCTTTCGATCAACCTCTCCAGGCGCTCACAGCGTTCAGTTTCCTCCCTTAGGTCGTGCCGGGCGGCCCTATACCGCCTCTCTAGTTCTTGCACGCTCGGAGTGTCTCCGGGGAAGATTGAAGAGTGTCGAGGCATCTTGACTGGTTGTTTTTGAGAAGGATGCTGGTGTTGAAGTTGTGGTCTACGCCAAAATTTGCTGAGGCGTTCGGTTGTTAGTACAAGGAAGAATGGGAAGAGGTAAGGGTTTCTCGAAAGTACCTCGTGCTTCAAGTGGCGATGAAGAGTGACTTCGATGATTGCGCTTGGGACAGAAAAATAGCAAGCAGCTCGCCGTGGTACTTGACCTTGAGGTTATAAACACATTGTGTGCGATATACTCCTTTCCAGTATGGCACAGAGGAGCCTCGCCCATCACTTATGGATCGTCACTCGGTTTGTTCTGTCTCGATCGTTGTCAGTCATTGAAGAAATTGACATGCCGTGGATCACAGATTTGCGAACTTTCGATGGCTCCGCTCCTTGCTTTTAGACGACTGTGTATTTACCTCTATCGTCAGGGCTAAAACTGTGATACACTTCGCAGTTGAGATGTTGATGACCCTCAAGATGATTTTCAACGACCATCGGACGGCAATCGAGACGATCAGACGGCATTCATCCATGAATCTTCACAGCTAACTCATTGTTCGGATCGGTTTAACCCTGTCACATCTTGCCACAGGGGTTCGATAGCTGCTGATGAACAACTTGATCGTGGCTTCGACATTCACTAGGATGACAGAGAACAAAGAAGACTCAGAAGCTAGGAAACAGCCCGTCGGCTCTCATGCCGCCCAAATAACACACCGCTAACGTTTTGTATTATCCGGAGTCCTTGATCTTCCATCTTCAACCGCGCTCCGTTCGTCTTCAATTCCTCCAAAATTCATCATAACAGGTAGCAGTGCATCACACTAATTTTTTGCACTGCAGTCCGTTGTAGGCTGCCTCTCTCACATCACATGGGTCAGGACAATTGCTCGGGTTCGTAAGATACACCGACTGTTTCTCCTTACGCCATGTTGCCGTTCGTTCTTGGTGAATGTTTACAGCAATGGAAGCTTAGGAACCTTCACTTTCTGAAGGGCGTGATCCATTCTCCGAGTAGCAAGTGATGTGTTGTGGCCACGATGGCATTTCATCCTTACCTGGGCTCTGGTCACGGTTCCAAACGACTAGTTCACCCGAATATGCATGTGCAACTCGCGAATCGCCATGGGGCAATGACAGCTACTGCAAACGCAATGGAAAAAGGAGAAACGTACTGAAAAAGTATTTATATGGCATGCCCTCGAGCTCAGTCTCTCTCTATTTCTATACATTCCATCATCATAGAGACACATACGACCGAACCCCAATATCGACAGTCGAGAACCTCTCGTCACTCACGTCAAGCATCAAGCCACTACATCCAAGAAAACTACCAGTATGGACTTCTCAAGTGTCGTGAGACTTCTAGAGGACACAAAGCGCTTGGAAGCCCGGAAAGATGTTGAGCGTCTCCTCAACAACCCCCCGTCTCGCCAACCGCCCTGGGGGCAAAACCTCAAAGTACTAGTAGAATGGGCCACAGATTCGTTATGTTCTTGAGGAGAACCAGTCGGGTAAAGATAAACCCCAAGGAACATGATGAGCCTGAGAACTCGGAAAGCCAGCCGCAAACTGAAGCTTCGGCATCGCAACATGACTCCCAGGAAGGAAACGAAGCCCAACCGGAACAGGAGCCGGAGTCCAAAGCACCTGAACGACCGACCCTCATAATGTTTCTACCCCCACATCTCCAAGACTTCTGGAGCCGCAACCCCGAGTGGGTGACCGACTACTTCGTCAAYGCACAGAAGTATCCACGCCTCGAGASGATTGTTCGCGCCATGATGCAGGAACATCTGGTGGCGGAACAGAACTACWTTTCTACKATTAAGGCGCGTGTCAATCCAGAGAGTAACACTGGGAAGGTTACAGGCCCGGAAGAAAAAGACGGTGAGGAAGAAAGAGCAAACGAAACAGCAGGGGAAGTAGCGGGAAAGAAAGCAGACGAGAAAGCAGGAGAGGGAGCTGGAGAGGAGGCAGAGGATAAGGCAGAGGAGAACACAAAGAAGGCAGGGGAGAAGACAGGAGAAGGATCAGAACCCGGAGACAAACTCACAGACGCTGCCAAAATAGCCTTCATCGAAGGACTCCAGGAAGCCCTCAGACAACACATTCGCCTCAAGGGATTCCTCGACGTCTACTGGGAGATGTTCACCGAGGGCGCTCTCATCCAAGACTCCAACCACATGCTCTTCATGGAACGTCTCCGAACCGAGTCAACCACCGCATCAGAGCATGACCAAGCTCCACCCACTGACCTCTCACTTGTTTTCCCAGCTCATCAGAGCGGCGCCCCAACCCCATCTTCTTCACTTTCCGAAGCGCAAGCCGAAGAAGTCGCTGAAGGTGAGAAGTGGATCAACGATCGGGCAGCTGAGCTTCACGAGATATATTCTCTAGAGTCCGAAGCGGCAGCCAGACAACTTGCTGAATGTGAGAAGATGCTCCGCGAGCGGGCAAATTACTTAACGGGTACGACGAGAAGATGCGTGACCGCACTTTCCTTTTGATGCGCAAGCAGGTGGAACTGATGGGGATCGATGAGAGGAATAAGCTCGAGGGGCTTAAACTCGAGGCGCAGGAGATGGTACTAGAGTTGCAAAAGAAGGAGATGGGTGAGAGGGAGAAGGTCTTGAAGGAGCGTGAAGACAAGGTAGGCTTGTGATGGGCAGGTAGAATAAGGGGCAAGGAATAAAGGAAAGTTGGGGTGAATAGTTGATGCCGAGCGAGGTGAAAGGGAACTGGGATAGCGCAGGAATCAAGAGGTACAGATGAGTAACTAGTATTGGAGGAAGGACTCAATTTGAACTGAAGGGATGCCGCTGGGCACGGAGTCAAGGGAGAGGCAGGGAAGGCAAGGCTTGAATGAAGCTATCGGGCTCAAGCATCATGATGTGCTTGTGGCCAGGAGGGAACGATACAAAGGGAAGAGTTTAGGAAGTGGAATAGATTAAACAAAGCATTGGTGCGCAGTGACTCAATCCTGGTCACGGTCTATCCCACAGAGTATCTGTTTGTCTTTTCATGCTGCAATGCCAAAGTGATATCGAGGAATTCTTTTCGCAATCGTTTTCGAAGCAGTGGATAATACCTTGAGGTATTTCGGCCTGGGGGACGATAATGAGAATGCTCTTGCCGCGGCGTATCAAACAAATCCATGGATCTGTTTGGGCCAGGCAGTTCATGATTTTGCTGAGGAAGGGACCATCCTGGTGATCATTTTCACACACACCCATGGCGTGCTATGGCTCTCTTCAAGGAAGTTACGATAGCAAGCAGAATCATCAGAGTTGGTAGGTCCTTCCGTGGCGATGGATTTGTCCTCACCCGTGCCTTCCTGCTGCTACTAGTACTTAGTTGCAATCATGGTGTCTCATATTGGCAGTCACTACTTTCTCAGTGCCCCTCCCTCATCAGTCCAACCTCTGCTGGCCCAATCTGTCCTCTCGTTTCCACATTGGCCAGACACTTCGGGCCATCTCGGAGTCAGGAAGATTTCGCAGTAGACTGAGAACAGCAAGTCAGAAGCTATGAAGAGAAACGTGATCTGCCGTGATTTGAAATTTGGCGAGTGTATCATCCTTGCTTACACATCACCATGAAGCAGCATGTGTTCCAACGGCAGAGACCGGGCAGTTTCTTCATAGTAGGCTGTGGGTGAGGTGAGCTTATTTTCTTCGCCTCCTGATTTTTAACCTCTCGCCACGTTTGATTGTTTCAGTTCTAGACCAAATAGGGTCTTCCACATCTGACCACTTGTCGTGATACTGTAGATGCTCGCCTACGCTCCATCGCTTGTGTGGCTGTTTTTGGACGGTTCTCCAGAAGGTTTTGAATCAGTGGCCAGGCATCGCATCGAAGAGGCAGAAGTTCCGGTTCAATGACACAGGTCAGTTTAAGGAAGAGTCTGACTGTAGCTTATGCAAACTCTTTCCACGTCTTCTGTATGTCGAAGCTTGACGAGTAGACGAAGGGAATTTGAGCGCAAGTCATCATGATTACGAATGATCTCGAAGCTCTCAGAAGCCGGTCTCATCCATCTCTCCAAATCGGGTTTATATCGGATACCCAGAACTGATATATCTAACCGTTCTCAGCCGAATATCCGGTTACGTGAGCCAGTAATGCCGTCCTGATATGTAGACTTGATGCGAGAAATTTATTGTCAGTAACGAATGAAGATGAAAACTGTCAGTAAACGGTCGACGTCACCGAGCAGCTCTCGAGTGCCTTTAACTCGTCCGCAAATCCCGATGCTCTCCCGATGTTGGTTTGGCATTTCTTGCAAATGCGAATCAGGGGATGGAAAGCACATGTTCTGCCGTCTCGAGAGGGCCAGACCACGCAGATCGGTTCTACGCAAGCTCGCGACTCGCTTCTTATTTCGATGAACATCGTTCTGACATTGGTATGGCAGTGAGGGTACCATCCCACGCATCTGATCAGCATCTGAAGGACCTTCCTTCTGCAGAGGACGTAGTTTGTCCTCGCCATGTAACGTTCTCGGGAGTGAAGGACACACAATCGCCCTTCTGTCTCCAGGTAGCCAGCCAGTTTTGAGTCCCGGTATAGAGACTCATCTCGCATAGCAACGGTTTTCTCGATGGTTCCTGAGGGGTTTTAGGACAATAATTTCAATATTTCTTCTGCCGAATCGCACTTGGGACACATTGCCAGTGCCAATTGAGCACCCGGCAGAGGCATAAGCCGAAGAAACAGAGAAGGTCTCAGAACAGGAGGAATGAAACTCCAGAAAGTCCGTGATAGACGCCTCTGACTGACACACACCCGATACCGACAACGGCTATTCGTCAGTCAGAAATGACAGAGCCCAATAAACACAGCAGCGCATTCTCACGGAGTAAAATCTTGCTCAGAGAATGGTGTAATCTGATCCCCATTCTCTGGTAGGCCCCCCAAGTCAGGACTGGGAAGCCCCGCTCCTAAGGGTGCAATAAGCCAACGTTAGGCAGGCAGGTGAGTAACCCAAGGTAGGAAATCGGTCCAAATAGGCGACTTGCCTCGATGTTCTGCATATTGCCTATACTCGGCCGCTTTGATGACGAAAAACGTTGGGCAAGGGCAGGGACGCAGTGATTATTGATACCTCAGCCGAAAGCCAAYGCCTGGAGAAATCGCATTTTGAGCCTTCATGGACGCCTTGTGTTGCCTCGAGTCTATGACAAGGCTCCGGGATTCTTCCTCGCCGTCCACTTGGGCATCGACCTGAACCTGTGAGGAGATATTTCTTCAGGATCTCTGAAGCCTTATACGCCCCTTCACCTCTGGTGAGACCTATCTTTGGGTGGTAGACCTACGTCTAGCACACCTCAGATTATCATTGTGTGAACATCAAGTTCAACATAACCAACTCAGAGCTTGACCTCGGCGAGGAAGCGTGAGGTACATACTGTATGTACCTATCTGCCTGCTGGGTTGCCCAAAAGGGAGGTTCCGCCTCAATTTGATTGGACAAAAGACCGTGATTAAAGTTGCACAACATCAGAGGGCAATTATCATTGGACGTCCACGATGCGCCCAAGTACCTCTTCCGCTGTCTGTGGTGACCGTACCGGTTAGCTACAGGCATTGTACGCCGTTCACCGAAACAAAGGGCCATCATCACGCATGGCTTGACAGCGGATCGGGAGTCTGAAGAGACTCGCGAGTCTCAATGTCTGAGTGACACTATGTGCCGAGATCGACGTTCGTGAGAGGCCAGACCAGAGCGCAAAGGTGAAGGAGCAAAGAGCGACATCAGAGACCTGAGGTATCAGCGTCACCTGAGAACGTCGCTGCAGCGACGATGGATGCTAACGGGATTGCGGTCCAATCCCAAAGCCGCAGAGATGTGCCTATTCCCACCCCAGATCAAATTGAATACAGTAACGGGATGCCCGTGCATGTATGCAAAACCCGGCGAAGATGCGTGTGACGGGTAGGAGCGTCCAAGGGTTTTGCGAGCGAGAGCACCATGCCAATTACCTGAAGCTTGGCCGTGAAGAATTGCCTGTTTTTTATCAACGGCAATTTAGGGTCATCAAATTGCCCAATGTGTTGTGCTCGAGTGTCGTCGTGATACGCGTTGCACGTCTGCATCCAAACTCTCTCGGGATTTCGAAGAAGCCCCTGAAGGCGTGCAGGACGCCAGTGATATCGGTTGTCCGGTACGCCGGGACGTGTTCAGCCTGGTGATCACGGCAACGTGCCACTGGTTCAGCAATTGCACGATCGGGTGCAAAGCAAGAGGTCTTTGGGGAGCAGGTGAAATCGAGAACCATTTTGACGTCCCGGCAGCTGGGGCCGAAGGCATGTGGTCGCTGCTAACCCCAACTCCAACCCACCTCTTGCTTCCGGGTTGGTGGTCTTGGTCGGGGCCCGATATTGTCGGCGAATGAGAGGTTGACACACAGTCAGCGCCGTGAGGGTCCGATACGGGCGGACCCCACGGCCCTCGCTGGAGCCTGCAGAGGCCAGAGCGAACAGTCGGTTCCAAGTGCGGAGAATCGTCGACCTGCGCCAAGCCGTAAATGGTGGTGTCCGGTAGGTCTCCAGTGCGCCGGCCCATTGGAAGCTATTGCCATTGAGGCTAGGGGAATTGAGTTGGCTGAACCAAGTCGAATTTGAGCCGGAAGCTAAGCTTGCTGAAACAACCAGGGCTGTGATTTCCAGGCGATCGGAGGGGCTTTCGTTGAAAAAAAAAAAAAAAAATTGGAGCTGGACCGATCTGGACATGAAGCCTTTGTAAGTGTATGTACGTATCTGAGTCAGCTATGGTATCGTTGCGAAGGTGAGAAGCGCGTCATGGTGGCTCTCGGTTTCGGTCTCCTGAGAAGCTGAAGGTGGAGGTGGCCTGGTGGCCTTGGTGGCTCTCTGGATGGGCCTGGATGGTGGGTGCTGAAAGCGCGATAACAGGGTCAACTGGATAGGCATGAGGGGCAGCATACAACATGGCAACTCGATAAATCTTGACGCATCTGATGCTGAATGGGTGACGAGAGAATGGAAGTGGTTGCTGTCGGTAGTCAACCATCTTGCTTCCAGAAAGGGAAGATACCCCACGATTTGTGAGCACCTCTGTCCATTCATGTCTTCACCAGCCTCGCCGAAGAACCGCCTCACTCTCACAAATGGGAGCTGTGCCCGTGTGGCTGGAAGTGTTGCTTTCAAAACGGCGCCTGGGCACTCTGGATCTCTTCACTGGGTGGTCAAAGTGGTTGTAGTTAGGCATCCGGGCATCGACCAGGTTCTCGTGTGGTTCAGCCCTTGGGCTTCATTTCAGTTCCGGCGGCCATTCTGACTTGTGAGAAGTGCTGCCACGTACAGATTACATGCGCCTGCTAGGCGTTCTGTATTCTTCCGGCCGCTGAAGCCGTCGCCCTGATTGGCATCCCTTCAGCAACCTCAACGGACTGGGAATAGCGCCAGTTGTTAGCCCCTGTTAATCACCAGCCGGAAGGACTCGGTCTTTGCCGCGATAGGATTTTGTGAGTCCGTCTTGTTGCGCTGTGCAGAGTTATTGTTAGGGGCTGTTAGTACGCGAACCACCGAAATGCTAAGGTCCAGGTTCGATAGACAGTAGAGGACAAGATAAGTCTTGTGAAAGGGCATGATGGGTGCCGGAGGGTAGCACATCGTCGCTGGCATGATAGCCTTGGTTAAGCCGGGTATGTGAATTTGGTGGAAACGCGATGGCCGATGTCAGGAATCGGCTGTATGAAGACGTTGGGAGGTTGGCGTCATCCGGCAGTGAAATCAAACAAGGTAACAAGGCAGAGAGGACGGCCGGTCGGAGCCATTCGGTGGCTTGACGGTTGCGGGTTTCGGAATCTGCAAACGGCGGGAAAGACGGTTCCAGTATCATGAAGCAGAGCAACTGCGGAATTACGTCGACGTGAAGATTCTCCGGGCCGAACTTGAATCTTATACTGCGGTGCTCAATGGCAGGTGCTGGATGGTACTCGTCGGCAATGGCTCGTGGTCAAGCTCATGGCAGATCAACAAGCGATACGGGACATTGTGGACATCGGCCGTTATGAGTCCGCCGCAGTCTGTCCATGCCATGACCCAGGCGGGATGAAACGCGATGGATGCATCCACTGCCGAAGTGATCCATAAACGAACAGAGAAACGATCGATCGAAAAGTTTGGCACACTCTTGACACTTTTTTGACATGCTCGTTGACAGCTGACGGGAGCTGATGTGAGCCCAAGCCTGGCTGTATAACAACAGGTTTTGTATGGCATCTTTGGAAAGTGCAACAAGAGAAAAGAGTGAGCTTTGTCTGACCACCGACAGAAACACAGCCTGAACTGGGAGACATTTGCTCTTTCCCAATGGGTACCTTCGGGGAAACCCATCAAATGGGGATGTCTCATACTCTAGAGATTAGTAACACCTCAGGCAGGAATAACCTCGACTTCCTCTGAGCTCCAACTTGGGAAGGAACTGATGGTGATAGGGAGCAGCTGCCATCGCTCGCATCCGGGCGGCATCAACTGAATTTCTTTTTCCTTTTTCCTTGTCTTTTGCTGAGACAGTCGAGTCTCTCGTGGCCGTGGCGTGTCTCGTCCGTCTCGTCAACTTGTCGAGGTTGTTTCTAGCGTCGTTTCAACAGCCCACCTCGCACGTCGAGAAGCCATCAAGGTGCCGACAGGGTGCATGTGCGCGGGAAAAGGTGGGATGTTGGCACCGAATTGGCACGAACTGACAGCGAGAGGAGGCTTGGCACTGGTCGGAACACCGCACGGTGGATTCCCACTGCTGCCATCGCTTCGCTCTACTGCAAGAGTTTGACGCACGACAAGGCCGCATGCTGATCTGTTGTACTCGTGTTAGCCATCCCGCCTTAGATTGCACACAATCACTAATACACCATCTTCAGGTCTTGGCATGTCAACCAACCATTTCGCTCTCGCTCCACCACTGCAGAAGTGGAAGTGCAGGTGCAACCTCGTCCTCTCCTGTCCTCCTCCATCCAACATTCTCACGATGGATTCTTCCCATTTGCCCCATTTGAGAGAGGCAGTGCAGATAGGCCAATCAAAGCAAAAGTGCGAATCGCAAATGGCTGACGGGCCATTTTCTGGCCACTCACCATGCCCTGATCCGAGTCCTTTCTGTTTCTTAGCAGACCTGCCAGGCCCGACCAGAACATCACCCACCACGACGACGTCTTTGCGCCGATTGGGTCGCTGCTGAATTTGCGCTCTATTTTTCACTGAATTTCCCTTCTCCCACGGCTGTCATCGCCAGTCGTACACTACGGACAGGTCCTTTGTCCTAAATAGGGAAGGGTTCTTCGACAAGTCCGAGGCCCAGATGGTGGTGTGCTCGTCGTCGTACAACCCAGATCCCCTCGAGACAGATGGCGAAAAGAAGCCCATGGTGGCTGTTGAGAGACAGTCAAATTGTGAAGGGCCTTCGATCAGAGAGATGGACCTCGATGTTTGCAGGCTGTTGTGCGCATGTCTTGGACATGGCGATCCAGGTACTGTTGTTGTCTTGGCAGTGAGTTCTGAGTCTCTCAGCGTCATCACACGGTACAAGTGTACCGGCTCTGCGGCTGTACGAGTGTACGGGCAGTTTATGGATGCCGTAGCCGGGCATGTTCTCTGGTTGCCTTGGTTGCCCAGTCACCGTTACAAGAGGGCGGTACAGATTGTTGTTGAGAGACTGGAGTGGCAGATGGATCTTTGCTACATGCTCATCACCATCACCATCATGATCTTGCTCGTTCCACTGCTTGCTGCAGCTTCAACATTGTCTCCGATATCGATATCGTCCCCGCCTCCACTTTATACAATTCGCTCCACGCTACTCTGTCTGAGCTAACAAGTCAAGTGCCAGTCCAAAAGAGCTTCTGACAACGGCACTCTCCCACCAAAAGAGTGGGCGAGACAGACGATGCCAACAGGTCTGCCCATTTAAAACACATCTCCCCGCGTTTAATGCCCAAACAGGCCTGGTGCAAAAAAGAGGATGAGAGGATGGGCGAGCAACAATGAGAGCCAAGCGGCAGTTTGTTACCGAGAACACCGACTACGTATCTCGAGATACATTTTGGTCTGCACGTTGCAGCCCCGGCTCGTCGTATGCAGCAGACTCTGAAAAGACACTTGGAGCCATTCGCAGTCGCCAATCCCATCCGGCGCCCCTGCCTCCCACTGCTCTCTCACTGGTCTCTCACGGGTCTTCCACTGACGTCCCCTGTATCCCCTGGCCCAGTCCACCACGCTAGACTTACTTGTACAGCAAAGTCCGACTCTCACAAGTGGACTGAAGAGAATCGGCCCAACCCACAACCCACTCTGCCCACCCTACCGGCGACCCGTTCTCCCGTCCTGGCCCCGTCCTGCCTCCTTGGGCCCCACGCCCCGAGAGCCATCTCGGACTCTCACGCTGCCTTCGATATAAGTCTTGGAGCGCTCCCGTCCCGTCCCACGACTGCCTCTGTTCTGACCCCTCCTCCCCACATCTCCTCCATTCACACAATCAGACCGCAACGTTGAACGTCCATTCCTCTTCACTTCTTCCTTCACAACTTAACACATAGCCAGCCCATACATCCTTAACAATGTCATCAAGTCATAGAAGACAAGGCTCGAGCCAGAGCACCTCCAGTGGCCACTCCCACCAGCAGAGCCACGACTCGTTCGAGTCCCACCTCACTCACTCTACCGCTCCTACATCTCTCTATTCCACCCAAGACCACTACTTCTCAGACCACAAAACTATGGGAACATCGACAAGGGCGGATGAAGACCTGTATACTCCCTCTTATCACCACTCACAGCCCAAGCCATATGTCTACCAAGACGACGTCAGCCCGGCTACTTCGCTCTACCCACGTTCCTCAGTAGAGACCTACGCCTCCACGACAGCCTCATCCCAAGATCTCGACGCCATGGACCTTGACGACGAATCACCCGTGGAGGCCGAGGACACCAGCATCCCGCCGCTCCCCACGTACCGCCGTGAACTCGTGGAACCCAACGTCCGGGCAACCACCCCTCAGGATTTCGCCAAGCTCTTCCCCTCGCTCAACCGTCTGTCCATCCGTCACGATGAGTACACGTCGGACGGGAACATGAACCTGCGCATCGACACTGTCGTCACTGGCCGCAGAAGAACCGTCTATCAACTCTTCCATCTGCGCATGTACGACTTGGCCAAGCGGGAATTCTCTCTGCGCCGGTATTGCCGTGACTCCGGGCGTGAGGTCTGCAACTCGAAGCGCAAGTACGCCGAGTCGTCGGCATCGGCCAAGGCCAAGTCAAGGGCTGCCTCCAGGGATGATGTCAACAAGAGCCATCACGAGCGTCCAACCTTGAAGCGCTCCATGTCAACGGCTATCAAGACGCTCAGTGCTGCGACCAAGTCCAAGCCCGTCCTTCGGCGCACAACAACGTCCGGTGCTGCATCTATCTGCTCCAGCCGACCCAACACCAGTGACTCGTGCTACGGTGACGATGAGTTGTGCCACCACAGCAACTCTTCGCGCACGTCTCTCACTTCCAAGGGTAAGGCGCACCGTGCCGTTCCCACCAACACCATCAAGCTTGAATTCAGCAACTATGCCCGTGTTGATGTGCACCGCCGTGGTGGTAAGAGCAACAAGCGGTACGAGTTTGAGTGGTGGGGTCACAACTATGCCTGGAAGCGCTCTGTCGACAAGCAAATGGGGGGTCAAGTTTCATTCCACCTCATCCGCGACGGAAACACCAGCGCCCCGGTCGCCCACATTGTTCCCGAGACTCGATCGCCCGCTCAGGTTGATGCCGACGAGCGCGCTGGCGGATGGGTTCCCCCATGCTTCATGTGGATCGCTGATGAGACGATCATTGATGCTGTCACCGATGTTGCCGAGTAAGTTTTCCACATACCCGGTAAAAGGAAGAATGGACATCCTCTAATCATATTTGCTTAGTGTTATCATGGCTTCTGGCCTCATGGCTCTTGTCGACGACTGCATCAAGGAGAAGTGGCAGACCTCCAAGAAGGTCCACCGCATCCCCTTGCCATTGACACACAGGACCGTCAGCCTTCCTAGCATTGACGCCAGCCCACGATCCATCATGCAGCACGTCTTCGGTCGGCGGCACTCGCAAACTCAGCCTCACCAACCCACTCCGATGCGGCTTGATCAACCCATAGCAGCCTGCTAAACGAAGTTTTTCACTTCAATTGTTCTTGCGGTCTTCACCGGTTCTATCTCCTTTGTCAGTATCACGATAAACTTTGCGATTCACATCGGCTTTCTTTCTTCACTGTTTTACGTTCATCATTTTCTTACGCGTTACGATATTGGGCACTTGGCGTTATCACATCTGATTTTTGTTTACGACACATCATGAAAAGCGGGAGGATCAAGCATTGCGTTTCTTTTCTGTTTTTTTATGTCTTGACGTCCCAGCATCTGGAAACCCAGATTGCCTGCATATGCGCGGTGTTCATGTTCTTTTCTTTGGCTCGAGTCAGATAACGTTAGCGATGTATTGCCATGGGCTGGCTTTCTGGCTTTTCTATCTTACGACATTATGGTTATGACATTAGGAATCAGCATCGCATTTTACTTTCATTCAACATTTAGAGATGGCATGGCACACAACAAAGCACGGTTGCTGGTTAACTGCTGCGACATACTGGGGGTTTTTGAGGAACGACATAGTATTACTATTACCAACTTTCTAAATCACGATGGACTGGTTCCCGGGTTTGGTCACTTGGGTTCACTTCATGTACAACGACCGGGCGGTAATTTGCGCACTGGGCTGGTCCCAGATTCGCAATATTACCGTTTCGGCACAACAAAACCGGGGGATGGAATGTGGGAGAGAGAGAAGAAAAAAGGAGGATGCAGAGATGGAAAGATTGAAGAGAGATTCGGGTTGATAGGGTGTACAGCAGGTAGTGGAAAACATCAAAATACGATAATGTCTGGTGTCTAAATTGACCCTTTCTACCCACCAAACTACCTCTCTTCTCTGCGTCTTCTCAATTTGCCAACGTGTGAGCTGGTCGAAAAGTCACGGGATATGCCAACAGATGAGTGGCCAGAACACACACGCCGCTAATCTGATAAATCCAGGTCTAGAACACGCACAAATCAGGCAGAATTCAGCATTGGGGCAAACAGAGGCAAAAAGCATAGGTATCCGAGTTTACCTATCGTCATACCAGCGGAGAGAGACCCGAGCAAGACCCTTTGCGAAAACTCGGTGAACCGGTGAGATCAACAGCTGAACTTTGGTACACTACTCAAGTGACGTGAAGGGATTTTCAGTTCGTCAGCCCAGTATGGAGCGCAGGAAGGCGGTGGATGATGGGGAGCAGTGCTGTGGGCTTGAAACACTAGCGCGAAAGAAAGATAAAAAAAATGAAGGAGCAGAAAAGATACCCAGGAAAAAGAAAAGGAAAGAGGGTACGGCCCGCTCTTGCCCGCTGCTCCCTGTGACGAAACGAAAAATCGCGGGAGCCGTACCCACACTCCCACAACATCACGTCGAGGTCGACTCTTTCCTTTCGGTTCGCCGGTTTGGTTGTGCAAAACGTTCGGGAAAGAGCGAACCATGCAAAGTTCTGGATGATGCCGGTTGCCAGAAAAGTTGAAAGATTGTCATTTTATTCCGTCACGCTCACTGACTACAGTACTATTTGTTGACCGTTGACTGTTGAGTGTTGACTGGTGGTGAATGACTAACACGGGACTCACCACTCACCACTCACCGCCCGACGATCACCCCAACTTTTAAGCATCCAAGCATCCAAGCAGGGGGGCTTCTTTGGATGTCATTGCACAGCGGGAATGCGGCCTAGGCGTAGTATTTTAGGTGAGGATAGGAGACCCAATGACCAAGTTGACTTGCTTTTACGAGATGATTGACGTGAGTTTACTGGACAAGGCTGAGTTCTTCTGTTGATATTTTGTTGATGGAGATGGTACCCGAAGGTGTCGTTGTGGTGTTGCTGTTGTCGTCGCCGTCGTTCGGGTGGTCAGGTCGTCGTCGTAAAAAGCAAACCTTGATTCTCGGTCTGCAGTTTCTCAATCATACATGAAAGACAGTATTAACCTCAGGTTTCTCATACAGTCTGTCGGTATCATGTATCCTGTAGATTGGGAATGATAAAACTGCGGGGGGCATTGCATCCAGTTGACACATTTTCGTTGCCCATGGGGAAGAAAGTATTCGGATTGATTTCCTGGGAAAGTCATCAGATAACATGCAATGTATGTACTCCATATGTTCCACGGCATTAGAGAAATCGGTGAGTTGGCTTGCCAATCCATTGATTCCATTCATTGATGTGTTGTTCTTACCTTTAAATGCACATCGCGTAAATGCACAGAGGCGCAGGCAGGCAGGCAGGCAGGCAGGCAGGGTTGATGATGGTTTCCGACGACATGGGACCTTCCGACGACAACGACGACGACGGACGTTTGCGCGCTCGCTCCTGCAACGACGGGCCTCGTGGCAGATTCTGGGCTGGGCTGGGCTGGGCCTTTTTTTGACTTTCATCCCAACGATTCAGCCCCAACAAGCAGTTCCCCGGGTTCAGGTCCCGCGTGGGAGGTTGTCACGTTGTTACCCACTGGCCACTCCATCCGTTCGTCTGATGTTGGTCGTACATTCCGATGATTACCGGTCTTGGGACCGGTCCCGGTTTAGAGGTTGTGGTTCCGTGATTGCTTGGGGTCAAAGTTCATGAAGCATCGGGTTATCACAGTTGCAACAATCAATGCTGCATGAACTTCTTTTTCAAACCCTCTTCCTGCTTTCTGTTCGGTCTTGTATGCATACACCGTTCAATCATTCATTTCCACCAGCACTCAGCGCCGATTGCCCATTGAGACTCCTGTACACTCCTCCGGGAACGCCGCCTATGTCATGGAGATGCATTCAGCTTTAAAAGACGTGTTGTCAATCGTCAACGCTCCGGTTTCCCGTACACAAAAACGTCAAATCGCAACATGCTGTCAAGTCTGCCTTCCATGCTTCTCTGAGACCTTTTTCTTCTCCAATGTTCCCCAGACAAAGTACTGCTTCTGCGGTTGCAGCACCCCGCAGCTTGCCGTTTTCGTTCGTTCCTCCAGCCCATTTAACACACAGCAGATTGTTTCTAGTTCGATGTATGACTGTATTGTAGAGTACCTACGTATGTTGGTTGCCGTAGCCGTGCTCTGTGTAAACACCAGGACTGCCGTACCCTTCTTTCACCCCAACATCACCTATCGCGTGATGACATTTACCTACATACCGTGAGGTGCATATTACAATTCTATTGTACATGAAGCGTGGTGGTGTTGACAATCTTCTTCTTCAACTCACAGATAACTTTGCTTTCCTGAAAAGACATGCTCAGAATCTGCCACATGGCATCCCGATACATTGGATGCCTCTTTGTAACAGGGAATATGAGACATTGTCAGGCAGGTACACATTGTCTTCTTCTTTTTCCCTGCTCCCTCAGCTCAGCTCAGCAAGCCCGGCTTGAGTACCCAGAACCGTGAAGTAGAAAACAAAAAGTATGCACGTGTGAACATCATGAGCTCTGACGAAGGGCCACACAAGCTCCAGCCTACGGGGTTCAAGAGGTCAATGGACAACGCTGATTTGTGCCACGAAAGCAAATAAAAGAGAGCAGCTGCGACGGCATGGAATAGTGAGGAGGCGTCCAGTCAGGCTGTAGTCCTGGCCTTTGATATTCTGCCTCGAAATTTTGGTTGCTTTTTCTTTTTTCGGTTTTTTTTTGTTTAATTTTTTCAAATTTTTCGTCAGGTTGTTGCCTTCTCAAGATGCTTCAAATCAGCGTAGTTTGTGGTAATTGGAACTGGGCAGAGACACATAACGGCTTTGGTCATACAACGACAAGATGTAATGGTGCCCGGAGATTCCGACTTCCGATCGTGTTCCCCAAAAGCATTGGGGACCCCTTAAGGATATGTGAGAGACTGGATATCCTATTGGGCGTACTGGAAGTGTTTTCGACCTAATGAGAGCTCGAAGGTGACGATTGTATACATAGTTACACTTGTATGGTGGGCCCTAGATGGAGCCGAATGCGTAGAGCACACGTAGTAGCGTAGAAGGAGAGTTAACAAATTTAAAATGCGCGATGTTGCATCCTCCTGTGTTCTTTTCTGAATTGTTCCGGCCCAAGCAACGGGGAAACCGAGAATCCGGAAAGATGCGACGGCACGAAGGTACGGGGGCACAAGATTGTACTGAGATGACGCAACAATGGATCTGGTAATTCAGTTGCAAAAATATGGCCGTGTCCATGAAATCAGATGTCGAGCTTGATGAACGTCAAGTTATTGCAAGTTAAAGTGCGCTTTCTGTGACTATATCGAAGTGTGACAGCAAATTTGAACACGCGAAATGGCCATTGAGGCAAAAAGCAGTGTCGTTCCCAGAACCGCGTTATCAGCCATTGTTTAGCGCTGGAATATTGTATTCAGAAGAAAGCTACCGCTGGTGCTATAGACAGTTGTTACTCCTCCTCCATACTTTCCGCTATTTTCTAGTTTGGGAGTGTTGCTGCTTTCTCAAGTGTTTCTGCTTTCTCATCTCCTTCGCCGTCGGTCTCAGGCCCCAGGGCTTGGTCCTTATCCTCAATCCCCTCCATCGCTTCCTTTATCTCTTGGATCTTATCCTCAACTCCCTCCACCTCTTCCTCTATCTCCTGGTTTATCTTCAACCGACCAAGCCGCCAGTCCAAGTACTGCGCGTTATGTTCAATCATCTTTTCGACCCACTCTTCCCAAGATTCAAGACGACAAAGCAATGCCTCCTCAAAGACACTCGGCCATTGCTCCCTCACAGACCGCAGAAGCTCATCCCTGAACTGGTCTTCGGGAAACAGGCTTTCCTACGCCTTCGACCATATGTGAGCCTCTAGGGCGTCTTTCGAGTTCCTCAAGACGTATACCATGGTGTCTAGATAATCAACCAACTTTGCGTAACCGGGCTGCTTGTCGAGCGCGTAGTCTGGCGAAGGGTTATTTTGATTTTCTTCAAGTGATTGTTTGAATGCATGTATTTTGTCGAGGGCCCATCTGCGCCGTTGGTTTTGGTCGTATTTCTTGGCTGTGTCTGAATTCATGACTGGAAGGCAAGTCTGGTATGACTCCGCGTTAGTGCTTTGTAGCATGATTTCTAGTCAAGATCATCGGGTACTTACCGGGAAAGAAAAAGCCCAGTGTTCTTTCCAAGGAAAGGGGGTCGTCGCAGACAATAGTCGAGACCGCGCGCAATAATAATGCTTGAATGTCGATGCACTTTTYTGTGATGTTTCGTGAATGCGTACTCGTGATGACCGGCGTTTGTTCGTTGGCGAAAGGCTATTTCAAGCTGAAGGTTGTTATGGTGGGAGAGCGATAACTGATACACCTATGCTGGCTGGTCGATCTGTCGAAGATAGGTAGTTGATGTTGTGTTGATGTTTTCTCCGAGATGCGAATCATGGGCATGGTATGCTCACGGGTTAGACAATGTGGAAATTGCGCTTGACGAGCCTCTTTCTCCTTGTCATTTCGATGCTTGGGCCCGCCATAGCTTCGTTCCTTCTCGCAGTCAACCGTTTTCTCCTTCTGCCATCTTCCTTTCCGATTTTCCTATACCTTCCTCCTCATTCTAATGGTACATTTAGAGAGTCATACCTGTACAGTATTCACCTCTCTGCTCCTTATCTCTTTGATGGGCCTTCAGGTTAATCCCTTGCTCATCACCGGTTATATTTTGTTATCGCTGCAGCACCAGCCARACTGTGCGGGCCCGTGRGACAARTCGAGGACGATACASGCAGGGTCATACAGASGAGYATAGTGTGCGGGATCTYAMAGCGCCCAACTGGGGGCACCGTCATTTAGCGAACATTGTTGATTTGCCTTCTATACTTGAAATATTTTCCGTGCCCTAAGTCCATCTTCTAGAACGCCTAAAACCATGATGAAAAAAATATCATAACACATAAAGAAACAACGGAGAATAAGATAATCCATGAATACATTCCGACCGCGTCAATACCCGTAATTTTCCTCTCTTGAACGCCGCCATGCTGCCCTTGTTCCCCTCAACACACAAACCGGTTACTCCGCATCAGGGATTCCATTGGCACCCTCCTCCTGGTACTTATCCCAGTTTGCCAAGATCTGTTGGATCTTGGGAGAGTTCGTCAACCGGTAGACATCCTCGAAATACTCCTTGGTGATCGCGAATGGCCTAGCAGTTACGTTGGGGATATACTTGCCAATAAGCTTCGATGGGTCGATGGTGGTCTTGTTGATTTTCTTAAGCAAGAAGCTCCTGAAAGGCTTGACACCGGACCTCAGGAAGGTCGAGTGGAAAGGCACATCGATACCGGGGAGCGGGATGGTGGCAAAGCCACGCTGGAGAACGAGAGGCGTGGGCTTAGCCTTGGTGTCGTTGGCGCACGACTTGATGATCTCGACCAGCTGCTCCTTGACGGTCTCGGCAGAGTACTCCTTACGCATCTTCTCAATGTCGATCTTCATCATCTTGATGGCGTTGCAGACACCGCCAAGGGTGTCGAGCGCACGCAAGTCGCCAGCGCAGACGTACTGCATGTTCTCGACGTTGAAGTTGACAATCTCAAGAAGCCAACCGGTGGTCTCTGCGATGCTGCCGACCACGAACCGCAAGGCCTCTTCGGTGAAAGTCTTGTTGATGCGGCTGGGATTGACAGCGCACATGCCATAGTTGGAGCGCCCTGTCTCATCGCGCTCGACAGCGACCTGCATGGTGAGGCCACGGTAGAAGACGACGGATACAAGGGACTCGATGGGCATGACATCGGCAAGGGCAGCTAGCGCAGAGTATTCACCAAGAGAGTGACCAGCGAAGGTGCTATCGCGGGGCACAAGTCCCTTGGCCTTCATGTCCTCGAAGCTGGCCTTTTCCATCAGAGTAAGAGCGGGCTGCGTGAACTGAGTAGCCGAGAGAAGACCGTTGGGTGAGCGGTAAGTGTAAGAGGTAGTCTTCTCATCGATCTCCTTGAACATACGCTCCGACTTAATCGAGCCATCGGCGGCCACAGTCTCGAAAGTCATGGACATGTAGTTCTGGCGGATGGCCTTGCCACGAGGGCCACCAAAGTGAATAGTGAGCTCCTTGGGGTTGTTCCGGACAATGTTGGTGATGGCGAAGCCTATAGACTTGTTAGCATTGAAATCAACGAAAAGACAATAGTAGGGACTTACCGTAAGTATCCATAAGGTACTTGTCAGCCCGATCCCAGACAGCCTTGGCCACAGGGCTGCTGTTATAAAGATCCATACCCATGCCCTGCTCCTGCGAGCCCTGGCCGGTGAAGATATAAGCGGTGATGGGCTGCTCAATTTCAGCCTCACCCAGGAGCACCTTTTCCTCGGTCTCCTTATTGCTGGCCTCAACCTTGATGATCTTCCGACCAGCAACCATGCCGACGTGCTGCAACTTCACGTTGATATCATCATTGGGCAGAACCATGCCGGTAAGAGAGGCGTGGAAGCTGCGAACGCGGCCAACCTTGTTCTCGGCAGCCCAGGTCTCAACCAAGCTGCGCACCGCGGCACTCGAGTACATGCCGTGAGTGATGGTGCCAGGAAGGTTGGCATAGCTGGAGAAGACACGAGAGACGTGAATGGGGTTATAATCACCGGAGACGCGGGCATAGGTCTCGTTGGACGAGGGCGCCTTGAGTTGGAGGGGAGTCTTTCCGCTCAGAGGGATAGGGTTCTCAAAGTTGATGGGCTGCTCAATGGAGGAACCATGGCGCTGGAGGTAGTCGATGACAGGATTTCCGTGAGATTCGCCAGCGTAGTAGTTGACAGTGGCAACCTGGATAATCTCCTTGGTCGGGAGCTCAAGAAGGACCTGGCCCTGGGTCTCCACGTGGCTGAAGACAGTCTTGTTCTTGAAACGAACCAAGGTCTGGAGACGGAAGGTCAGGGTCTGGCCGAGAAGCTCAATGTCAGAGTTCTCTTCATCATCCATCATGAACCAATCCTTCGAGCGAAGGACAGCCACGTCCTTGGAGGTGGCAAGATGAAGCTGCATAGGGGTTTCCACCTTGCGCTGGAATGTGTTCTCGAAGTCGGTGTAGGTACCACGATACAAGAACTGCGAAGTAACCTCCATGACCTTCTCACCGTCGCGAGTGATGGTACCACAGACCTCGACCATCTTTCCAGACTCCTGGTTGATGACAGCGTTGATCTGAGCAGTAGTCGAAACCACATCGCCCTTCTTCAGGGGCTCAGCACCAGGCATCATGCGGAACTGGTTGGACAAATGGACGAGCTTGAGCAGGTCGCCATCAATGGTGCGAGGGAAGATAGGCTTAGTGATAGCTTTCCAGCCAACAACAATAGCAAAGTCCATGGGAGCATACATGACCTTGTCGGGTCTGTCGACGAAGGCCTCTCCGGTGTTGCCAACGGCGTGGACAAACTCATTGATGGCCTCGCTGGTAATAGTGGTCTTGCCGCCGTCGAAGACTTCATGGACGGAGGAATCGAGGTCGAGCTTCTCATCGCCGAACCACGCGCGCCAGTAGAACTCCTTGATGCGATCATTGCGACCATCCATAACCTCATGGATGGGGGCATAGCCAGCCTCAGGGTTGTAGATGAACTTGAGAGTGAGGGGCACCGGCTTTCCGAGGGCCGTGGCATCCTTGATCATGTTGACGACAATCTCGTTCTTGCCGCTCAGCTCAACCTCAATAACATCGGCGTAGCGGTTGGGGCGCGGCTGCTCCTTGACGAGAATGACCGTCTTCTCGGGGTTGTTCGGGTGCAGAATCTCGACAAACAGACCACGAGTCGGCGCAAAGATGCGGCGCATGGGGTTGGTCTGATACTTTTGTCCTTGAACGAGGACATCGGACTGGAGAAGGGCGAAACGCCAGTTTCTTTGGTGTCCGGCGAGAAGCGAAAGCCAGGCGTCCAGCGAAGGAAGTTGAACGGAAGGCGATGAGGACAGACGATAGGTGTTCTTGTGCTCATCATAGGAGACAGTAAGACCCTCGATATCGAGAGGAATTTCCGACTCGATCAGCTTGCCACCAAAGTACTCAATGGTAGGGATCTTGCTCTCATCGTCGCCATACAGGTCACGGGTGAGCAAGGCGATGTGACCGTTGTGAATACTGTCGAGGATGTCCTTGATGGGCTCGTCAACCTTGGTAGCGTGCTTGGCAGCCATGGGACCCTGGAGAATACAGGTACGGCCGACATCCTTGCCAACGACAGCCGCAAGATCCTCCGACTGCCAGAGCGAATCCTTCTTGAAGAAAAACTCGAAGTTTTCATCGAGAACAGGCACAAAGGTGACCGGCTTCTGTCCACGACGCTGGCAGAGCAGCAGGAAGTGCTGGACGTCCTGAGCGTTGATGAGTTGCTTCTCGGCCTCAGGGTAGTGCGAGAGAATCTGCTCAACAGCAGAGTAGGGTTCCTTGAGGTCAGCATAGCTCTGGAGTCTGGAAGGCTGGCCAGGAGTGGTGGTAAATCTCTCCTCAATGCGGTGGATAAAGYCACCAGTAAGCTTGGTGTACGACTGGTCGATCCACCTAGCCTCATCCTTGACGTAGAGAAGCTCTACCAGGCGGCGAACAATCTCAGCATATGTCATGTCCTCAAGATCGACGGCCTTGCCCTCCTTGTTCTGACCAAACCAAACCTTCTGGAAGTCCTTGTTGAGCTTCTCGATGATGTAATCACGGCTAGCCTTGAGAGCAGCGACCCTCTTCTCCTTGGGTAGGCTGAAGATCTTCTGGTCCATCTCAGCCCAGAAGCGAACACCACGAGTGGCGAGCTTGTGAATGGGCTCACCCATTTCAGAGCGGACAGTGATGACACCGCCAGCGGGGCCCTTGTAGGTCTTCTCCCAGTCACTGTCGTCAAGACCAGGAGCGTCAACGATAGCCTGCTTGGCAGCCAGGCTGGTGTGGGCTTCCTTGGCGACCATCATACGGCTACCAAACATGCAACCGTCGAAGGGCATGGGGGGATAGCCATACTTGATGGACCAGTCACCAGTGAGGTAGGGGTAAGTGTCATCGGAACCGCCGAAACCGCTACCGGCAACGAGAATGATGTTTTCTTGACGGCGGATGCGACCATAGAGGTTGAGGATGGGGTGATGGAAATCCTCATACGAGTGATGACCACCACCTCTGCCACCGGTCCACTGGAGAATAACGGGGAAGGTAGGGTTGGCCTTGGCGATGTTGATGACGGCCTGAATAGCCTCACCCGAACCAGGCTTGAAGGAGATGTGCTTGAGACCCAGAGTCTCGATGTACTCCTGAGCGACCTCGATCGAGGGAACACCAGCACCGATGGTGAGACCTTCGATGGGATAGCCCTCAGCTCTGAGCCTGCCAAGCAGGGGAATCTGCCAGCCCATGGCGCGAGGGTTGACATAGATCAAGTTGACGCAGATACCGCGACCAGCAGGAACAGCCTTCTCAATCTTGGAGATGGCCTCGGTCATGGTCTTGGCATTGTAGTAGCCACCACCAGCAAGCTCGATCTGGTAGCCAGCATTCATGGTGGCGGCAATGAAGTCCCAAGGCACAGTGGTAGGAGTCATGCCAGCGACCAACAAGGGCGGGAGGCCAAGAAGTCTGCTCATCTTGGTATCAACGTATGTGCGACCAACGGAGTTCTTGACCAGTCTAGGACCGTATTCCTTGACCCAGTCCACAGCAAACTTAACTGCCTGCTCCTCGTCACGGTCGAAAAGCTCAGGCTTATAGCCAACATCAGTGACAGTTCCGTTCACCGTRCCAGCAAGGATGACGCGAACGCCGGTACCCTCCTTGTTGCGGCTGGTCAGAATGCCAAGACCAGAGATACCGCCAGGGCCGAAATCGAGGATATGGGTGGCATCCTGGAAAACGGTGGCCTTCTCCCAGTTCACTGTCTCGCCCGTGATCATGCGTACAAGGGAAGGAACAATGTTGCCCTCAACTTCCTCCCGGAGATCCTTGCCCGTGAAAGTGTTATAAACGGGCATACCCAGGGTCTGAGAGTCAATCTGAACGTCCTTAAGGTCTTTGGCAATCAAGTCAGAAGCCTTGGCGAGGTACTTGCTGTGGAAAGGAGCAGTGATGGGCAGGAAACGGTTCACGAACCGAACCTTACGCTCGGTGTGGGGAATTCTGGTCTGATCAAGGCCAGTAGCAGCCTTGAGCTTTCTCAGCTGCAAGTTGAGACCGTGCAGAGAGCTCGGAGGGCCGGCAACGACCATGTTCCGAGGGCTGTTGATCAAAGCAATGGAAATGTGCTGGTCCTCAGGGAGGTAGGCATTGGTCTGATCGATATGCTTCTGGACCTCGGCCTGGGGAAGGTCCCGAATGCTAAGCATGGGGGTAGGAGCACCCTCGCCATTATCAGCCGAGTCTTGGAGCATCGAGGGGGCCAGGGAAGTTATGGGGAAGGTTTGCTGGCTGCGAGCGCCGATCCAGAAGAGGATGGTCAAGGCAGACTTGCTATGCTCCTCGAAACTTTCCCACGAATCCGCAGCCGCGGTAATAGCGGCAAGGACAACACCTTGAGAGTGACCTGTCGTTCCGCTGATTCTCTCACGAAGGACACCGGGATGTACACCCAGCGCCTTGCAGGTGACCTGATAGTGTGCCAGCTGTACCAAACCAATCAAGGGGAAGCTGACGGGGGCAGAAATAAGGTAGTCGACATCGGGGGTGGCCTCTGGGCTCTGAAGCCAACCAAGCACGTCAAGGCCCTTGGGGTACAGCTTCTCGGCATCAGGGTGGCTGGACAGAGTCTGGAGCAGCTCGGCGGATGTGGTGATCAGCTCGCCGACGAATGCCGGATAGGTGTGGTGCAGCTCCCGGAGCTCTTCGAAGTACTCCTCAATGTTTCCTTGGCCACCAAAGATGGTGAAGATCTTGGCCGCGTTTTCACCGGCGGCACGGAACAAAGCCGACTCGTAGGGCTTGATGGCTCTGTTGCTAGCTGATCGCGCGAGGTAGTAGCAGCGAATGACTTCGAGCTTCTTCTCGTCGATGCCCTCCATTGTAGAGACCAGGGCATGGACATCGTTGCCCCGTAGGAACGCCCTCTCGAACTCGTTCAGGATAATCTTGAGCACCTCCTCGTATGAACCCTGAGCGTCGTCCTCGCCTTGTGCCACCTCGGTCGCGATAAAGCCCATGTATCTGGCAACAAGCTCGAAAATAGATGAGGGCTCGTCATCTTGCGCGAGCTCGTCAGTGGGGGCGGGAAGGATAGCAGCGAAACGCTCCTTTAGCTGAGTAGCGTGGAAATGAAGGCCGGTGGGTATCAAGAAAGAGGTTTCGAGGGACCCGTGGGAGAGGGTGAGCGGCCGCAGAGAGGCAGACGACCTGGGGGTGGTGACGCCCGTCTGAGCGCCGGTACCGGTACCGTACATGGTTGTGAATGGGTATCTGAGAGACGGCTAGAAAGCTAGAGGACAGAATCTGTGGTTAGCGTCTACTGTTCACGGCCAAAGAACAAGAACCAGTGTCTTTGAATGTTCTCACTTGGTGCAATGGCTCCGAAACTCAGCAAAGAGCGGAAGCTAAAGGTGTTTTGATCTGGAGAGCCACTTGAGGCTGGATGTTGGTGTGGATGAGGCTTCAGTAATGGGGGGAAGCCAATGACAAAACCGTCGTCGTCAATGTCGTCGTCTCTATTGTCCGTCTCGCTGGTCAGGCACAGCAGGATCAGAGTCAGGGTTCCGGAGAGGATGGAAGGGTGGAATCCGGGGAAGAGAAGACTCGAAAAGAGGGAAAAGGTTGAAAGGACCTGATCCTGTCCCAAGCAAAGTCTGGGGGGGGGGAAATAGAGGCAGGTAGCGTTGGGTATACGGCTTGGGGATGTATCTCTCGAGGTAAGAAAGGGGCTCGACGAGGAGGAGACGAAGGAGACGAGAGCAGACGAGAGGCAGGTGGGAAGAGGCAAGGAAGGAGGAGTCGGGACTGAAGGGGGGAGGGGATAGGAAAATAATAAAAGGCGAAAGGGATGGAGCCAAATACGCGGATAGTACATCGGCTTACAGTACATACAGATGTAGAGGTATCCAAGTTCGTCCTTGGTCTCTTGTTCACGAGTCAAGTGGAACTCGCACTTTCCCAATGTCTGTGAAATATCTTGATGGTGTTCGTCTCGCCTGCCGGGACGACGAGCAGAGTGTACAGTTGACGATACCCAGTGCTGGAGCTGAGGCTAAGTTATAGGCCAGGCGATTATCTACCGACCTACAATACTGAGGAAATACGGTCCAGACTTTCGACGGGTTGACCAGAGGGTAGAAGTTCACAGCGGAGATCGAGGCAGCAGCGGGTGAAAAGAAGGGCCCAATGGTTTGGTGAGAGACGTAAAATTCATGCTGGGCTGTACCTGCAATCTTCAGGCACACTCAAGGTGTACGACTATAAGATGGCGGGGTGTAGTCGTACATTTCCCTGCTTCACCTTGGAGAGGGGCACGGAGGGGAGGGACCTGACGATAAATTTCACCAGGGTCCTTATCGGTGCCTATCGGTTACCGTTCTTACCTGACATTGCGCGCAGTGGGCAGCCACGTTCCTGCCCCTGGCTGTAATCGAGGGTATCGCGAGCGGGCTTACGAGAGGCGTTACGACTCAGGCGAGCGAGGGGTCGGCACTGGACACTGGGCCACAAAGGTTCCCGCTCCTGCCAGCCCAGCCAGCATATTGATTGCTCGCCAAAATTTTGGGTGGTTCTGGTTCTTGTTGGGGAAGTCGCGCAACACTGCTGGGAGTTCGGCCGGGCGCACACACCCAAACACCACCCACCAGAACAGAACCCCTACCGCCCCTTCCGTCCCCAGCATTCCCTACAAGCCAAGACCTTGTCAAACACAGGCAGAGTGGGATCAAGTGGGATGCCGGTGGGGTCCAGAAGCGGCTTTTGGCAATGTCTCGCGACGTTTAGCGACGCTTGGGTCATGCAACAGCTTAAAGCGTCGTCGTGTTTGCCTGGGTCTTGGCGTGCCAGAATCGCGCACTCGCTCGACGGCGTTTTGACATCGCGACGTGCGCCGCCTTCTCGGTACCGTAGTGGGATAATGTGTGAGACGGCTGTCGCTTCCAGCGCTGACAGGGGTACTTGCAGCAGCCAGGTCGGCAGCGACAGTTGAATCCCTACCAATAACCCCAACCCTGAGTCGCCGAAACCTTGGGCAACCATTAACATCCACGCAAGCCACTAAAAACAGGGACCTAGGCTTCCAATGCCCGCCCGGGCATTCCCACCAGAGCAATACACTGCCCTGGCCCTCCAAGGCAATTCATTGCTCTCTTCATTGCTCTCTTCATTGCTCTCTTCATTGCTCTCTTCATTGCTCTCTTCATTGCTCCCATTGCTCCCATTGACTCCCATTGACTCCCATTGCTTTCGTGGAAGGCCAGGGCAGTGCATTGCTCTAGTGGGAGCCCGAGTCCCCGGCCACTCCACTGCATCAGGACTTCGAAATCGCCAAGTTCAACCACCCGCCCTGCTCCTTCCCAAAAAATCACCACCCAGCTATATCAAAGGAAAGAACTCTCTCGTTTCTTAAACCTTTGGCCCAATGGTCAAGTGGTTCCTCGCGTAGACCTTTTCTTTTGACTCTCATCGTGACTGTGACTCTCCGTTCGATTCCCAACTGTGACATCTTCCTCTTGACTTCTCGATTCCAATTTTCCAATGTCCAAATCCACTCCCAGTAGAACAAGTAAGCCACTATAATAAGAAATGACCCTCTAAGAAAGTAACTAGGAGACGGAAGATAGGGAGGATGGGAAGCTGTATTTTTTTTTGGGTTACTGGAGCCAACTGTCGCTGCTGATTCAACTGTCGCTGCTGTCATTCATGCCACATATTTTACAGCTGCCACTGTTATATAACAGCCCCAGTCGCCCTGCACAGACCTCCGCTTCGGTAGGTTCCCCTTGGTGACACAGTCGATTTAGAATGGCACACAGTCGATTTACGCAATCCGCCAATTGCGCACCCAATCGACGCCAAGCCCAATGCTGCTCGACCACTCAAGATCCAGGAACGCTACCTGTAGTCCTTCCGACCAGCCGAGTCCACCCAAGCCCACAGCGGAAACCCCAGCACTCCACGCGCAGATCAAGATGATTGTACCGGTACATCAATCCGAAACTTCCAGCAGTGGAGGCCATGCCACCAAGATGGGGTCAAACTGGAGTTGATTTGGAGAAGCTTGAACTGACTTCCCGAGCCAGCCCGAGTGAGCCAATCCGAGGCGCTGCAATTTCAAATATTTTGTCAACTTTTTTGAGTGAGGCATCAATGATCCATGATTGTCCATTGACAATATTGAGGTCGTAGGTGAGGCAAAGTGTATCTACGGAGATGTTCCCGTCTCCCAGATAATTCCATCCAGAGAGACAGCAACCTAGAGGTATGTATGAACTTCTTGCTACGACCTACTTGTACGTCTCGACCATGCTTCGGCGTTTAAAATTTTGGGTGAGGGCAAGAAGCTAGAGAGTTCGGCCGAAAGAATGCATACCCGAATACCCTAGGGCATAGAGCAGTGGCAATACCGGGCCTCAAATTTATTTGCCGTGTCAGTTTTCGCGTCTCGGACCAACCTGGCTCTTTACTGTTAGTCTTTTGCCCCTGCACTTTCAAGCTAACACCCTTCTCCAAGCTTCTAGGTCTCGATGATGCTCCAAGGAAAGAAGAAGGGATATCAGGCGGGTAAGTAACAAGTTGAAAAGGCGGCCGCTCTTGTTTTGTTGCTCGTCAACACCTTGATAATCGAACGTTGAGGGTAGCAATGCAAGCAACACAAGCGAGGGTAGCTAGCTTGGTCTAGATAAAGAGATCGGGCAGCGGCGCAGGCCATGCCAGCCTTGGGAGACCCGACATGACGGCCTGCCCGTAGGGAAATACGAGCAACTGAAAGATTCGGTTGCGGAGGCGGAAATGTTTTGTATGCTCTGTRTATCCGGCCCCTCCGGACCATCAGCCGGTGCCCGACGCCGTCGACGGTCCAGACTCCGGCTTCCAACGGTTCTGACTTTGATAATGTTTGGTCCCTTTCAGTGTGCGTTGAGTCGGCCGATACCTGACGATGATCATGACGCCATGCAGAAAGGAGACTGAGGAACAGCGTGTTGTGCCTTGCAGCCGCTCAGACGGGTTCTGCGGAAGACGGGAGCTTGAACACCTCCATCAAAAGGGCTGAGCGATTCTTGCACACATGTTCGTGCGGGTATGTAGGCGATATGGAAACGTCAGGTCGCCGGTGTTGTGATACGGTGTTGCAGCGGGTAGAGCAAGTGGAGGGCTGAGGGCAACGTCGAGAAAAGGGGACTGCTGCCACAAGTGGGGGTTTGGGGGACGAATGGGGCCAGTTGGAGTTGGAGTTCACAAATGTCTGAATCGTGACTTGTAGAGGTACCTACTTGTAACATGACATCGATACGTGGCTAATCTTAGCGTGGCCCAAGAGATTTTTGGGGCCAATGCACTTCTCTGAAAGACGGGAGCCGTGGGGAAGGGATGAGACAGCCGGCTAGACCATATCGGGCTAGCGTTGGAGGTTTGGTTGAGGGTGTTGAGCAATGGAGGGGCGGGGGGAGGCGCGTCTGTATCAATGACAGGGGCTGCGGGGGTCAAAGTGGCATTCAACATTTGTGAAATTGAGAACCAAACAGGCCAAACAAGCCGCCAGAAACAATGTTGGTTCATCAATTTCCAGAGGGAACTCGGTGTGTTTTCTGTGGTTGCGCTCTGACGCGAGTAATCTGTACATCCATCAGTCCGTTAAACCCCATCTTGTTGCTGTTTGGCGTGAGTAGACCGTTCCCTGCACCCTGGGGGATCCCGTCCCTGGCAGCAGTTGACGGACACAGCTCCCTGCCTCTTGGCCACAAAAGGGTGCCAACCTCGCTGGAAGTGAGTTCGTCCAAAGTTTCCTTGTCGTGTTGACGGCCGCGCGGTACTCAAGTATGTGGATGTATGTATTGTACCGTGTAAAATAGAAGTTGGGGTTCCAATTGTGATGCAGTGAGGTGAATTAAACAAGAAGGAGCCCACTCTGTATGTATCTATCGTGCCTTCCCCTCCTGACCATCTTCTCCTTCCCCTCGACGGAGTCCACGCACTTCCTTCGGTCTCCTTCACTTCGGATTTCACCCCTCCCATCCTTCCATCCTCCATCCCTCCTCATCCGATCCGCTCCTTCGGGGTTTGCACTACACCCTTGTGCTCCTTCTTCGCCGCCTGCCATATCTCCAGGCTTCTCTTTCTTGTTTGTCTGGTGTGTCAGTCTGTCTCCCCGTCCTTGCATCCCGTCTCTCTGGGTCAACTTCATCTTCCTCTTTGCCTGTAATAAGGGCCTTCAACATATCGAAGGTCATCTTCCGTGTCCCTTTTTCTACTGCCTTTGCTGGCATCCACGGACGTGTGTTGTTTCAACCACCAAACTGACATCATCTGCTTGCTTTTCGGCAGCTTTCACATAGCCAGACGACGGGCACGCCATCTAGCTGATTGCATTATACCCCGGGATACGCCTCACCCTGCCCGATCCCCGCCCATACGTACCTTACTTTTCACCAAGAGACCTCGAAGACTATACCCCACCAAATCACCAAGATGCGTCCCGAACTTGAGCAAGAGCTCGCCCACACCCTGCTCGTCGAGCTCCTTGCTTACCAATTCGCCTCTCCCGTGAGATGGATTGAGACGCAAGATGTCTTCCTTGCGGAGAAGACGGCCGAGCGGGTCGTCGAAATTGGTCCCGCCGACACCCTCGGTGGTATGGCCAGGAGGACGCTCGCCTCCAAGTACGAAGCATTCGACGCCGCCAAGTCAATTCAGAGACAGATTCTTTGCTACAACAAGGACGCAAAGGAGATTTACTACGATGTAGACCCCGTGGAGGAAGAGCCTGAGCCGGTTGCGGCTAGCTCATCATCTGGTGCTCCCGCCCCCGCTGCCGCTGCTGCTCCGGCTGCCGCTGCCGCTGCTCCTCCGCCCCCGAGTGCTGGCCCGGTGGCTTCAGTTCCCGATGCCCCAGTTCCCGCTCTTGACATTGTCAGGTCGTTGATCGCCCAGAAGCTCAAGAAGCCCTTTGCAGAGATTCCTTTAAGCAAGGCTATCAAGGATTTGGTTGGAGGTGAGATTAAACCAAATTCTGTTTACTGACTGACATGACAATGACTAACAGAGTTTGCGTACAGGCAAGTCCACTCTACAAAACGAAATCCTTGGTGATCTAGGCAAGGAGTTCGGATCCACACCGGAGAAGCCTGAAGATACGCCCCTCGATGAGTTGGGTGCTGCTATGCAGGCTACCTTCGATGGCAACCTGGGCAAGACAACCCAGGGTCTTATCGCTCGTCTTATTTCCTCCAAGATGCCCGGTGGCTTCAACATCACATCAGCACGCAAGTACCTTGAGACAAGGTGGGGTCTCGGTTCTGGCCGTCAGGACGGTGCGCTTCTTCTCGCCATCACTATGGAGCCTCCAGCTCGTCTTGGCTCCGAGGCCGATGCGAAGGCCTATTTGGATGATGTTTCTCAAAAGTACGCCTCGCATGCTGGCATCAGCTTGTCCACCGCGGCCGCGGCTGGCCCTGCTGCCGGAGGCGGAGGCGGCATGATGATGGATCCTGCTGCCATTGAGGCCCTTACCAGCGACCAGAAGGCTATGTTCAAGCAACAATTGGAGCTTATCGCCAGATATCTCAAGATCGATATCCGCGCCGGAGACAAGGCTTTCCAGGCGTCTCAGGAATCATCCAAGGTCCTGCAGTCACAGCTGGATCTTTGGATGGCCGAGCACGGCGATTTCTACGCTGCCGGCATCGAACCTGTCTTTAGCTCCCTCAAAGCTCGCGTGTACGACTCCTCCTGGAACTGGGCTCGCCAGGATGCCCTCAGCATGTACTATGATATTATCTTCGGCAGGCTGAAGGCCGTTGATCGCGAGATTGTCAGCCAGTGCATCCGCATCATGAACCGTTCTAATCCCACCCTCCTCGAGTTCATGCAATACCACATCGACAACTGCCCTACGGAGCGCGGAGAGACGTATCAGCTTGCCAAGGAGTTGGGCTATCAGCTCATTGAGAACTGTAAGGACGTTCTCAGCGTTGACCCTGTCTACAAGGATGTTGCCGTCCCTACCGGCCCCCGTACCACCATCGACGCTCGTGGCAACATCAAGTACGAGGAGATTCCTCGTGCAAGCTGCCGCAAGCTTGAGCACTACGTACAGCAGATGGCCGAGGGTGGCAAGATCTCTGAATACAGCAACCGTACCAAGGTCGAGAATGACCTTGCTCGCATTTACAAGCTGATCAAGCAACAGCACAAGCTCTCCAAGAACTCCCAGCTCGAGATCAAGTCTCTATATGGCGACATCATCAGGTCTCTGAGCATGAACGAGAGCCAGATTATGCCCAAGGAGTCCAGCAAGGTCAACAGCGTCTTGTCCAAGTCGTCGTCCAAGTCCAAGGGCAAGACCGAGACGATCCCCTTCCTCCACCTGCGCAAGAAGTCTGAGCACGGCTGGGATTACAGCAAGAAGCTCACCGGCCTCTACCTTGACTGCTTGGAGCAGGCGGCCAAGAATGGTGTTACCTTCGCCAATAAGTACGTGCTCATGACTGGTGCGGGCGCCGGTTCCATCGGTGCCGAGGTTCTCCAAGGTCTTATCAGCGGTGGTGCCAAGGTCATTGTCACGACCAGCCGTTTCTCCCGTGAAGTTACCGAGTACTACCAGTCTATGTATGCCAGATTTGGCTCTCGTGGCTCTCAGCTCGTTGTGGTTCCCTTTAACCAGGGTAGCGTGCAGGACATCAACGCCTTGGTCGACTACATCTACGACACCAAGACTGGTCTTGGTTGGGATCTTGACTACATTGTTCCCTTCGCCGCCATCTCTGAGCAGGGTCGCCAGATTGATGGCATTGACTCCAAGTCCGAGTTGGCTCACCGTATCATGTTGACCAACCTCATCCGCCTCCTTGGCAACGTCAAGGCTCAGAAGGCCAACCGCGGTTTCGAGACTCGTCCCGCCCAGGTCATCCTCCCGCTCTCTCCCAACCACGGCACCTTTGGTAGCGATGGTCTCTACTCCGAGTCCAAGCTCGGCCTCGAGACTCTCTTCAACAGGTGGCATGCCGAGGACTGGGCCAACTACCTCACTATCTGCGGCGCCATCATTGGTTGGACTCGTGGTACCGGCCTCATGTCTGGCAACAACTTGGTTGCTGAGGGTGTTGAGAACTTTGGTGTCCGCACCTTCTCCCAACAGGAGATGGCCTTCAACTTGCTTGGCCTCATGTCGCCTACTATTGTCGACTTGTGCCAGAACGAGCCTGTCTTCGCTGATCTGAACGGCGGTCTTCAGTTCATCACCAACTTGAACGAGACCATGACTAGTCAGCGCAAGAACCTTATGGAGACCAGCGATATCCGCAAGGCCGTCACCAAGGAGACTGCTATTGAGAACAAGATCGTCAATGGCGAGGACTCCGAGGCTCTGTACAAGAAGAAGGTCATCGAGCCCCGTGCCAACATCAAGTTTGACTTCCCGACCTTGCCTGACTGGAAGTCCGAAGTTGCTCCTCTTAACGACACCCTCAAGGGTATGGTTGATCTGGAGAAGGTCGTTGTTGTCACTGGTTTCGCCGAGGTTGGCCCCTGGGGTAACTCCAGAACCCGCTGGGAGATGGAGGCCTATGGTGAGTTCTCGCTTGAGGGCTGCATTGAGATGRCCTGGATCATGGGTCTCATCAAGAACCACAATGGTCCTATCAAGGGCAAGCCTTACTCTGGCTGGGTTGATGCCAAGACAGGCGAGCCCGTTGACGACAAGGACATCAAGCCCAAGTACGAGAAGTACATCCTCGAACACTCCGGTATCCGTCTGATCGAGCCCGAGCTGTTCGAAGGTTACGATCCCAACAAGAAGCAGCTTCTCCATGAGGTTGTCATTGAGGAGGATCTCGATCCTTTTGAGGCCACCAAGGAAACCGCTGAGGAGTTCAAGAGAGAGCATGGCGATAAGGTCGACATCTTTGAGATTCCTGAGACTGGTCAGTACACTGTCCGTCTGAAGAAGGGCGCCTCGCTCTGGATCCCCAAGGCTCTGCGCTTCGACCGTCTGGTTGCTGGCCAGATCCCTACCGGCTGGGACGCTAAGCGTTACGGTATCCCCGACGACATCATTTCTCAGGTTGACCCCGTCGCTCTCTTCGTCCTTGTGTCTACTGTGGAGGCTCTTCTCTCGTCTGGTATTACCGACCCGTATGAGTTCTACAAGTACGTCCATGTCTCCGAAGTGGGTAACTGCATCGGTTCTGGTATGGGTGGTGCCACTGCACTCCGTAACATGCACCGCGACAGATTCCTCGATAAGCCTGTCCAGAACGATATTCTTCAAGAGTCCTTCATCAACACCATGGCCGCCTGGGTTAACATGCTCTTGATCTCGTCTTCTGGACCCATCAAGACGCCAGTTGGTGCTTGCGCCACCGCTGTCGAGTCTATCGACATTGGCTACGAGACCATCATGGAGGGCAAGGCCCGCGTGTGCTTCGTCGGTGGCTTCGATGACTTCGGCGAGGAGGGCTCGTATGAGTTCGCCAACATGAAGGCTACCAGCAACGCTGTTGATGAGTTTGCCCATGGTCGCACGCCCAAGGAGATGTCCAGGCCTACTACTACCACGAGAAATGGCTTCATGGAGTCGCAGGGTAGCGGTGTTCAGGTCATCATGACTGCCAAGCTTGCTTTGGATATGGGCGTCCCCATCTATGGTGTCCTTGCTTTGACCACCACCGCTTCCGACAAGATTGGTCGCTCCGTCCCTGCCCCCGGCAAGGGTGTTCTTACTACTGCTCGCGAGCGCCAGGGTAGCCTCCCCTCGCCCCTGCTCGACATCAAGTACAGACGTCGCCAGATTGAGCGCCGGAAGAAGCAGCTTGAGAACGAGAAGGAGGAAGAGCTTGAGTATCTCGCCGATGAGATTGAGGCCCTCAAGGCCGAAGGCAGGCCGCAGAAGGAGATTGACGACTATGCCCGCCATAGAACCCAACACATTGAAGAGGAGGCCGAAAGACAGGTCAAGGAAGTTCTCCGCAGCTACGGCAACAACTTCTGGAAGGGCGATGCTACGATTGCTCCCCTTCGTGGTGCCCTTGCTACTTGGGGCCTCACTATTGACGATCTTGACGTCGCCTCTTTCCACGGTACTTCTACTAAGGCCAACGACAAGAATGAGTCGTCTGTCATTTGCCAGCAGCTCCGTCATCTCGGCCGCAAGAAGGGCAATGCTGTGCTCGGCATTTTCCAGAAGTATCTCACTGGTCATCCCAAGGGTGCTGCTGGTGCCTGGATGATGAACGGCTGCTTGCAAGTGCTCAACAGTGGCCTTGTCCCCGGCAACCGCAACGCCGACAACGTCGACGCTGTCATGGAGGAGTTTGACTACATTGTTTACCCTAGCAAGAGTATTCAGACTGATGGTGTCAAGGCCTTCTCCGTTACATCGTTCGGTTTCGGCCAGAAGGGTGCTCAGGCCATTGGTGTCCATCCTAAGTATCTTTATGCCACTCTTGATGAGGAGGCGTTCAACGCTTACCGCACCAAGGTGGAGGCTCGCCAGAAGAAGGCCTACCGCTTCTTCCACAACGGTCTCATCAACAACACCCTGTTCGTTGCCAAGGATAACTCTCCCTACTCTGACGACCAGCTTCAATCGGTTCTTCTCAACCCCAAGGCCCGTGTTACTGAGGACAAGAAGACCGGCCAGCTCACGTATCCCGCCAACTTCATGGAGCTGGAGCCGGCGCAGAAGCTACAGAAGAAGAGCGAGGAATCTCTTGAGTCGACTGTTGCCCGTGCTGCAAACCGTCTCAAGAACAGCAATACCCGTGTTGGCTTCGATCTCGAGGAAATTTCTTCCATCAACATCGACAATGAAACTTTCCTGGAACGCAACTTCACCGAGGCTGAGCTCCAGTACTGCAAGGCCCCTAGCACTGGTCGGTCGCCGCAGAAGTCGTTTGCTGGTCGCTGGAGCGCGAAGGAGGCCGTCTTTAAGTCCCTTGGTGTTACCGGCCAGGGCGCTGGTGCATCCTTGAAGGACATTGAGATTCTCTCGGATAGCAACGGGGGTCCCGTGGTGAAGGTACGTATCCCTTGTTCCGTTTTTGGTCACTAGTATTAGTTGCTAACACATTCATAGTTGCATGGTGCTGCTTTGGAGGCCGCGAACAAGGCTGGCGTTTCCAAGGTTAACGTGACGCTGTCCTATTCTGACAGCCATGCTGTTGCCATTGCTACGGCTCACTTCTAGAAGAAGAGAAGAAACAGCGATGAGCAATGGGAACTGGTTTAGACGCTTACGCATCCTTTAGTTTCAGTGGCTTTTACCCGCCGCATATTACTATTCAGCATCCATGAACTTGGCGGTTATTTGGACGGAAGGCAAGAGGTGATGGATTACAGGAGTTATAAAAGATGTTATATTTTGTCAGCATTTCTTTGGCGGTCGGGCGTGTATTTCAGATGGTGGATTTAGCTAAATGGTAACGAAAGTCTGCAGCAGTGGGAAAATAGACATTTAGAGGTTTTGAAAGACAACGCCGTTCACAAGAGCAAGACACTACGAGAGATTGTGACCGTTTGGCCTCGAACGCTGTGTCACCAACCCCCGCGATTTGGCACGCTTGCTGTTTGGTGTTAAGTGGGTACCACAAATAAACGCACAATTTGAAATTTCCCCGCAAAAAAAGCCAAAAATCGGCCTCGTCACTCCTCGATTCAACCTCCTCATTGACCTCTAGTAATGATGCACTTTCTTGTGGTAAAATTATTTTACTTTCATTCATTGAAAAGAAGGGTTTTGGGAGTTTTAGACCTTTCATGGTGGTGAGAAAAGGATGTACGTGGAGGACGGGAGCGAGGTTGGCAAATCGGTTATAGCAGGCTTATAGGGGCTTATAGTGGGTGCAAAACCGAGCTCTCTTTGGAGTGCCAAGTTCAACGCCTTCTCTTTCGCGTAAGTTTGGAATAATTTATAAATGGAAACCTGGCTCTTTGAAGGCAGAGTAAGATACAGTAGTACGTTGAAATTCAAGGATTACCAGATTGCTGGTGATGCTGTTGTTTCGAGACTTGAAAAGTACGAGTTTTGCGGAGAAATGACCAGGTGTGCGTTTATTTGTGGTACCCACTGTATCTTTGGCTTATCAAGACGTCATGGCAGGTCGCCTTGACATGACCAGATTGGCCAATCAGATTGATCAATCAGGTCGCAATCGGGCAAGTGACGCTGATCAGACAGACCAGGGGAGGAGTGCCAAAATCCGATCATCTCCGAGTGGTTAGGCTCACCTCTTGGATGTCTCTTACTCTCCTGGCTTCCATTCCGGCACCGGTTAGTAGCCTTGGATCGGCAGCCGGCGCTGACCGCACTTCAAAGTAACCGAAAGCAAGGGACCAGATGCACCGATATACTCGATGACCTATCGCGTATCGGCGGCAGGCGGGTAAAGAAGCAATGAGGAACACGTCGAGGTTCCTAGAGAGAATCGGTATGTGGTGAATGTTTCGGCTTCAATGTTTCATTGGTGATATGGCTCGGTAGGGGTAATGATGGCCGTTTGACGCTCTTATCACCAGCAGCCTGTTGTTCCTGAGACAGAGACACATTATAAAGAATCATCTTTTCCCCGGACTTTCTTTCTTTCCATTGGGGGGGGGGGGGGGGGGGGGGGGGGGGGTGTTGATGCCATTTCTCATCATTATCTGTTACTGTAGCAACAAGAGGACACGTTGTTTGAAAGCGCATACAGCAACTCACAGCTGTCATTGTTCGACTTGCATCGGCTTAATCGTCAGACCGTTACGACCTTCACTTGAACCAAACCCACCATCTTGTACAAATCCCGTGGATCCGGCTTCTTCTTGTCAACCGCGCATATCATATGCAATAAGGGCATCATTGGCAATTGCTCGACCAAGTCCTCATCCATCCGAAAAGCCGAACCGGAACGGCCCGAACAAGCCATCGAGAGTCTGAGCGCGAGGTGCCTTAATTGTACCCTTCACTTCCCAGCACGGTACCTACGACTACATATTTGGGGAAGTTTGGAGGCATCGGTCCTCTTATACTACACACAACCCAGACATCATGGGTTCTCAAGAACAGACAACCCTGGTTACCCAGAATCAGCTCTTCTACGGCACCTTTATCTACCCCAAGACCCTGACCGAGCTCGAATACCTCTACAACACCGCCGTCGCTGTTGACCAAAATGGCACCATTGTTGCCATCGAGCGCGATTGTGACCTCTCCCAGGCCACCAGCACTCTTCTTCCACGCCTCGCCTGGGCCCCGGACAGCGTCACCATACACTCCTCCTCAGCTTCCCATAACCAGTTCTTCTTCCCCGGCTTCATCGACACTCACCTACACGCCCCGCAGTACCCCAATGTCGGCATTTTCGGCAAGTCCACTCTCCTTGACTGGCTCGAGACCTACACATTTCCGCTCGAGGCTTCGCTCTCGGACCCGGCCAAGGCCCGGACCGTCTACAACCGCGTCATCCGCAAGACCCTGAGCCACGGCACCACGTGCGCCGCCTACTACGCCACCAAAGACGTCACCACCACCAACCTACTCGCTGACCTGTGTCTACGTGCCGGCCAGCGCGCCCTCGTCGGCCGCGTGTGCATGGATCAGCTGTCTCCCGACTACTACCGCGACGCCTCCGCCGCCGACTCCGTGGCCGCCACCCGCGAATMGATCGCCTATATCCAGTCCATCGATCCGACCGGCGCCATCGTCCGCCCCGTGATCACCCCGCGCTTCGCGCCGTCGTGCTCTGCCCCCCTGATGGCCGACCTCGGCAAGCTAGCCGCCGAGACGGGTCTCCCTGTACAAACGCACATCTCCGAGAACGAGGGCGAGATCGATCTGGTCAGAGAACTATTCCCCGCCAAGAAGATCGGGGCGAAAGGGGACACCTACACGCACGTGTACGATACTTTCGGCCTGCTGACGGACAAGACCATCCTGGCGCACGGCGTGCACCTGTCGGAAGAGGAGGTGGAGATCATCAAAGCGAGGGGAAGCAAGGTCAGTCACTGCCCGTGCAGCAACAGCGCCCTCACGAGCGGGGCGGCGCGGGTGAGGTGGTTGCTGGAGCGCGGCGTTGAGGTCGGGCTGGGTACGGATATGAGCGGGGGGTATAGCCCGTCGGTGCTCGAGGCGGCGAAGCAGGCGGCGCTGGTGAGCCGGCATGTGGCTATGGGGTGTGCGCCGGCGGAGAAGGGGAGCAAGGCGAGTAAGGCGAATAAGGACGGGATAGATAGGGAGAGGGCCAAGTTGACGGTGGAGGAGGTGCTGTATCTGGCTACCAAAGGAGGAGCGGAACTGGTAGGGATGAAGGGCAAGGTGGGCGGGTTTGAGGTGGGCATGGAGTGGGATGTGCAGTTGATTGGGCTGGGGAGGGATGTGGCGGATGGAGAGTACGAGGGTGAGGAGAAGGAGGAGGAAGGGAACGTGGATGTGTTTGGGTGGGAGAGTTGGCCGGATAGGGTGGCTAAGTGGGTGTATAATGGTGATGATAGGAACACGAGGAAGGTTTGGGTTAAGGGGAGGTTGGTGCATGAGAGGAAGTAGACTGGAGGGCAGGGTTGTTGAAAGTCTTCAGTTTTCCGTGCATTGGATACCATAGGGATACCATGGGTTTTTGGGTATGGGTATGGCATGAGACATGATGGAATGAAGTTCATGAGCTTTTATGAGCGATGTATTAAGAACGTTCGTAATGCTTACACTACCTCTCTTTGAAGTTACATGGCGTTTATGTCGTTTGCTATCGGATGTTTGTGACGACTCCGATGCGAGACCGAATTATAGCGGACGTGCCCCAAGGGCTGCATGGAGTATGTAAGGACATGAGTCATACGCTCTTTCATCAATTGATCCCTCGTGGCGCAATTGGCTAGCGCGTCAGACTGTTAATCTGGAGGCTGTAAGTTCGATCCTTACCGAGGGAGCAAGTTTCTCTTTTTGCAACTTTTCCTTTCCGTCTTTTGGACAATTGTTTTCTTTTTTGCCTTTCGCATGTTTCTTGATGCTGGTTTATTTATAGCTTTACTCGAGTGTCTGTTCCTTTTTTTCTGTGATCATCTTGGTGGTCTTCACCTTCGCGTTCATGCTCACGTTATAGCCGTCCATCGCCATTAACATGGTGACATCGTTGTGATGCATTGTTAAGTAACGCGTGGATTCAACAACTCTTGGAAATGTTCCAAACGCCCACTATCCCATTTCATCGACAACATACCTAGCTCTTACAACTCCCCTCCTCATTTAACCAACCACCGATCAACCGCCCACCCCGTCGCCACCGCAAACACCGTCTTGTGCAGGATATCAATCACCTGCTCGTTGACCGGCCACGTCCACGGCAGCGCGCCCACGCCCGTCCAGTTCTCCAGCGTCTGGTCGATCAGTAAGCGGACTCCGACAAAGATCAGGTCGGCAAATGGGCCCCGGATCCCGTTCCAGCTCATCAGCGCCCGGATCACGCCGCCGCTGCTCCCTGTCCGTAGTGCATCGCCATGTTGAGCCCCCAGAGTTCCGTGTCCGTCGAGGCGCGCACTGAGAGGAGCCGCTCGAGGGTGCGTGCTGGCACGTACGAGTTGGGTCGCGAGGTGAAGAGCTGTTCGGACTTTTCAGCGAGGGTCATCCTGGATTTGGGAGATGGTTAGCTTGAGTTGGTAGGGGAGATGTGTCTTTGGTAGGTGTTGAGGAGGTTGGGGGGGAGTGTAAGTGCGTACATGGTGACGCCGACGAGACCGGCGCCCAGGCCGTAGAAGATTACGGAGCTGATGGGGAGGGAAGAGGTCACCCGACCGGGAGTGGTGCTTCGACGAGGACCGGACATGATTGCGGTTGTCTTTGTTGCAGGGCTGGGTGTTTGGTAATTGCGATGTGTTGCTGTGACTGTAGTAGACGCTTTCGGTGGTGTGAATGCTGTAACCGTCGCGAAGAAGCGCAGAGGCTGGAGATACTGCACAAAGTATGCGCCGAGAGGAGTTCGTGCGGGATGTTTGTCGGTTGAGTTCAATGAATTGATGATTCAACTCTGAAGGCACGAGACAGAGTTTTGTGATGATGTATTCAGTTGCTTGTATAAGAGGCACGGGAACCTCTACGGCTAGCATTTTGCGGGGAATATGTCTGCCCATCTTGCTTATCGGGTTAGGGTTGGAGTTGAGAAATCACTGTCATAATTCAACCTCGCTGCTTCGACCACGAATGCATTTGCACGCCGGAAGAAAAAAAAAAAAAAAAAGGTATATGGGGCATTACGATGGAAAACTCAACGGGGCTTTACCGGTATATGAATGCGCCCGAGTCTCTACGCCGCTCCTTTTCACGATTGGACTCTGCGAGAACAGCATGTTCACCTCACGTGGAGCGTTGAAAATGTGCGAATGAGTGGCTTGTTTGTCCAAGGCAGCTCAAGAACTGGTGGTGAGCTTCCTTCGTGGCGTTTGTTATCATGAAGTCGAATCTGTTTTTCCTCTTCCAATGTTGTATGCAAAGTTTCGGACGAACAACATGAAAGGGGTCAAATGTCCAAGATCTGCCGGTGCTACATTCGCCCGTCTTATCGAAGATCTCTCGCTTCAAGCAGCTCAGTGTTAACGCAAACAGAAAGGCGTTAGTGATCCTGGGGAAGTTACCATACGCTACTAACAGAAGTTGTCAAGAACTATCTACTTGGGGGTTAGGGAATGTGGGGCACTTTTTCAACCCCCTACTCGTTAAGTAGGAGGTAGCGAAAATGCGGGACAGGGTTTTAATTTGGGATAAGCTACATAGATTCTTACTAGTAATCTATCCCATCCACATACTAAATCACCACATTATACATTAACACAATGTTGTTTAAAGCCGTCAAAAGCCTAATATATTGCCTAATTAAGTAATAAATAAATAAATAAATGAATTACAATCTTTATCTATTATTTTCTAGCGCTAGTATAAGTACTAATACAAATACTAGTATAAGTACTAGTATAACCTCCTTTATAACTACCTTTACCCTTATTAATATAATCTTTAAAATTTACTTTTACACTTCCAAACGAAATTATATAAGAAGTTTTATAATACCCTTAATGTATTTCATAACCTCCCAATATAATATTAACTCTAAAGACTGTAATTTTAATATTGTAGAGGGGAGAACGGTTAATATTAATAACCTAATTAATAGTCTAATTAATAGCCTAATTTGTATAAAAAGTTTAAGAGTAATAAGTAATATAAAGAAATAATAATTAACTTATTAGGGTAATAGCAAATTATCTTCCTCTTCCTCCTCTTCCTCGTCGTTATTATCGTATATCTCTTTCAAAATAGCCTCGTCCTCATTATTATTAATAAGGGTACTCTCGTCTTCAAATATCGTATTAACTATCTATATATCAAAACAAACAACAACATCGGCAACAAATTCAAGGATAGAATCGCCCTCCATAGTATTAATAACTTGCGTATCAACTATCATAGGGCGAGAGGGCACCGTAGGGAGTAGGGTAAGATATGCGTTATTGTACGAAGGAGGAAGAGGAAAGTATACGTAGAGGACTGGCTATATAGGCGAGAGCCCAGACAGGCTAGTTTGTGCGCGTGTACGTGAGATTGTATGTGATTGAAGTATGTGACTAGTGTGAGTATATAGTTTTGGGCTATGGTACGATGCTCTGGTATGGCACATATGCGGTTAGTGTAGTGCAACTACATCACAGGSTWASCCTGTGATATCAACACAAGCAACGACTTAAATAACCGTCTCTTAAGGTAAGCAGAGAAAGGAGGATAGGGGTTTAAAAAATTAAATAAAGGGTTTAATAATAAAAGGATTATTATTAAAATTAATATTAACCTTATTATTATCGTCAGAAACGTTAAAAGTATAATCCTATAGCCTTTTATAATTATTAAATATTAGTATACCTATATTAACTTTATATAACTTCTCCTCCTCTAATTATATATCGAATATATCCCCCTTATTAATTAATATATAACCCTCCTCTTCTCGCCTCTTTTTATAATTATCCTAATATATATTCTAATATACTTTCCCCTTACTATTTAATACCTTACGCTATTACTCGTTAACTTTATTTATAATTTTATTATTTATAGCTTTAACGGTTCGTAACTATTTTTTCTAATTACCTATAGCCTCCTATTATACCCTCTCAACTACTTGAATACTAAATTAAATTTTTGAGAAATTAAAAAAATCCC